>JAQIWF010001156.1:0-13186 GCA_034694965.1 Ceratozetes gracilis | reverse complement strand
AAGTATTGCCATCTATTGTTAGTGACATTAACTGTTTGTTGTGTTTGTCTGCCATCTATTGGTTCCAAACGACAACTAATTAAAAGTTGTTTTTTAAATCTCGTGAAGAGAGCGACAAATGAAGTGATTTGTTGTGACACCGATTACACCATTATTTTAATCATTTAAACGATGAGTCAATTGAATGAATTGGTCTCACAATTAGACAAATACGAGACAACCACTCAATTGACACAAATTGTCAAACAATTGAATAAATGTATTCTTCAGAAGCTTTCATTGCCATCGAAAGCTTCTTCATCTGATGATAGGATTCTATTGGAAGCGTTCGAAGTAATGACCCGGAAATCAATTGCTGCAGAAGTGGTGATACTGAAAAACTATCAAATGCTTTGTGGCTCAACATATCCCGTGTTTTATTAAAGTCAATATAAAATTTAAGCCAATATTTAAATAGTTATAAAATTGCATTAAAAGTATATATAACTGAAGTCATCGATCGGTTCAATCGGTGACAGAGTATTAAGAAGTCTTAATATAGAAAGTGTTGGAATCACTCTTCACTTCAATGCGATTCACATTATTTACGACACAATTATTAATCAAATTCAAGTCATTCACTAAATTTAAGGCAATGAGTGCCACCAGAGCTGATCCCTGTTCCGCAAAGCGCTTATTCTTCTCGAGATAAACACTCGAATAACTCTTTCCGTTAAGAGTGAGGACACAATTGAAGTGTTTCTCAATTTGTTTGGTCTCATATACCGGTGTTTGCATTGAATTTCGTTGAATATAAGACATGAGTTGAGACTTCGGTAAATCATTTTCACCGAATAGACTCCTCATGAAAATGAGAGGCATTTCCACCAAAGGGTTGTCTGCATCACAAGTCTTCAACTTTTTAATGGGAACTAACTTTTGTTCGTTGAATAACTTGGAACTCAATTCTCTTTTAAGAGACTCTCTGTTATCGCAATAACTGTTTAAATGCCATAATTCGCAGATAGTCTTCAGTTTCTGAGCGGACAGCAATGCTTTGCCTCTGGGAGTGTCCTGAAGGGGACCAATCATTTGCTGGATTACATACTTAGTATTTAACACATTATTATCAAAATCGACACATAATTTGATGTATTGTTCGATCACTTCATCCAATGCTAACATTGAGTCTCGTCTGAGAAAAACGGAGCAATTCTTTTGTGCGACTCTTCCCAACATCACTGATGAACAACACGTCTCTAAACGAAACTTCTCGATGTCGTCATAACACTGGATCTCATCGGAGCCACCGTTTGCTATAACGGGTATATTTAATGTCTGAGCGATTGATTTGATGTATCCGTTTCTATTCTGATCTTTAGGTCGTTCTGATTGAGTCCTCCCGTGAACTGCCAGTGCCTTAACACCAGTCGTTTCAATGAGTTTTACTAAAGTTATTGTCTCATCAATTGATGGCAAAACTCTTATCTTACAAGTGATGGGTTTCCTAATGTTATTCACTAAAGAGTTAAGGATTTCATAAACCTTTTGAGGCTGAGTCAGAAGGGCTGATCCCATTCCTCCCTTAATAGAGAAAGATTTGGGACAACCCATATTCACATCAATGGCTGATACGTCCGATTCAACCATTTTAGCCGCTCTGACCGCCCGTTGGGCATCACTTGTGCCCAATTGAAGGACAAGTCTACTCTTCTCTTCAGCACAGGTCCTGAAGACAACAACCCCGTCATCATCGATGAAATCAATTGTTCCCAGAATTGAATTAACGGATCGTTTGCAACGAAGTAACTTATAGTCAATAATCTCTTCGGTGTAAACAATGTCAGCACCGAATCTAAGGGCCAAAAGTCTCATCGGAAGTGTTGCTGTCCTCACCATTGGAGCCAATATTACTTTGGAGACAAAGTTGAGCTCATTATCACTTTCGTGGTGTTTATCATCACTTCTTTCCTCCATTTCTTCACCATTTAAATGGATTTTAAAGTTTATTAATAAAATCGCTATAAATGTAAACATCGATGCAATCAAAACATGTTTTTTAAATTTCATTCAAAAATAACGTCTCTTTAAATGTTTTGCATTTATTTTAGTCTCAATTATAGACCGATTGTGTAATTGAATGAAAAGTTATGTAATAATCAGTATTTGATACGATTGTCACAAATATTTGTTTTAAGAGTCGATTACATTAAAGTTCAACAAAACTTTGAGAGCTTTCATATGTCGGAAATGATAAGTGAAGTGAATATCAAAGACATGCAGAAGAAGGTAAACAAATTGTAATCAATTGGACCAAACTTTACTTGAAATCTATTTTTTTCATAACAGGAGTGAAAAAGTTTTGAAGGACTCGTCCTCTCAGTTAAAAACATTCATTTCATCTGATAATTAGCTCACATTAATCTCATTCGCATTCAATTAATTCAATTCAAAGATGGCTGTCGAAGATGTACAAGGGGATTACGAATATTCCACACTAATTACTAGAACTAATAGTGAGGATAATAGCAGCCAATTGGCTGAACCCGAAGACAAGTACCAAAAAAAAACAAATGTCGAGTAAATTATCTAAAAAGTGATGTAATTTTAGGTTAGGAATCGTTAAAATCACTTTCGGTTTGATTGGTTTATCACAACTGATTCCATGGAATTTCATGATAACAGCCAATGATGTAAACCATAAATCAATTGTAATTCAATTAATTGATGTCATTATCTATTCCTCAGTATTGGAACTATAAGTTTCGGTATATAAACGAAAGCAACTATTACTCAACGGATCAATCATTGAGAGTGTCATCAGATCCACAGATGACTTCACTTCAAAAATATTTTGAGAGTTATCTATCGATAGCGACAAACTTACCCTTCCTGTTGACACTCACTCTCAACGCTTTTTTGGGCCATAAGTTCGTCATTCCATTGATTTGATGGTTGAGTCGATTAAATAAATTTTGTCCTAATTTTGACAGAATTAAGGATCAGATAAAGAACTTTTGGACGTTTATAACACTTGTGGTTATATTCATATTAATGACAATATTTGTCAAAATCAATACAGACTTACGTGAGTCCAATGAGTCCAACAATTTTGTCACCATTTTATCAATCATTTGATTCCACTTTAGATCAAAACCTGTTTTTCGGACTAACCATTGTGTCGATAGTAGCGTTGAGTACTTCCGCTGCGTTTCTTCAGTCAAGTATTTCGGGAATCGCATCACTCTTTCCATCAGAATGTATGAGCGCAATGGTCAGTGGACAGGCAATGTCGGGACTTTTCGCCGCTTTGGCTCAACTATTGGCACTTTTAGGCCATTGGAAAGTGGTTGACACCGCTCTCTACTACTTCCTTATGGCTGATATAACTCTAATATTTAGTCTAATTATGTTTTCTTATGCAAAATCTACTGTAAGTCAAATGCTTTTTATCCTAAATTTTGATTCAATCATATATTTTGGGATTATTAGGATTATTACAAATATCATAAGCAAAGAGTCCATCAAATCCGTAGACAAATGACTTCACTGTCAGAAAGTAATGAAGAGAATTACTTACGAAGTATCGCTCAATCGGTAAGTCTTTCCATTAAAAATCTTTGTCCTAAAACTGATTTTGGACATAGATTTGGCCGCATTTGATCTCTTCTATGCTAGTCTTTTGGGTCACTTTGTCGGTATTCCCCGCCATAACTGTCCTGATTGTGCCCCAACACGAGAGCACATCCCAATGGAGTACAAAATATTTTATTCCAATCACTTGTTTCCTATTATTCAACTTCAGTGACCTCATGGGTCGGTTCGCCGGAAAATTCTGTCCGATTCCGAGTCATAAGAGAATTATGTTATTATTGACTGCAATCTCGAGAATAGTGTTAATTCCTCTCATAATGTTCTGCAATGCAGTGCCTGAAGGAAGGACTTATTTACCCGTCCTTTTCAGGAGTGAAGTTTATTATATTGTTTTCATAACATTTCTCGGTTTCACTAACGGCTATGTTTTGATCAATATTATGGTCAACGGCCCGAACTATGTGCCCGACCACTACAAAGAGACTGCCGGCTTTCTTCTGGTAAGTTTTGTGGGGTTAGGGTTAGCTTTGGGCTCATTCTCCTCCAATATTCTGCTCCGTTTGTTATAAATCTTAATATTTTTTGGAACAAAAAGACTAAATAATCACTTATTTGGAAACAACTGAAGGTTTTCTTCAATAAAGTTGTTATGAAATAAGTTTAATATAATTTATTTAACGATTTTACGATTAAATCGCTCATAAATTTTGTTTCACTTCTTATCAATCATTTTTTGTAATTTTTGTTTCGAGATTAAGATCGAAATATTTATAATAACATTCATTTTTAGCCATAATTTATTTGAATTTTTATAATCATTTTAATAAAGCATTTCATTTGATGTTTGCATCGTTTGTCTGAATTAATATCTCAATTGTCTGAAGCGTTTTCATAACAACTACTGAATTTAAACTGCAATCCATTTAAATCATGTCTTTATTCTTCAAAATTTCCAATAATTTTATTTTTATCCAAAATTATCGGAATTTTGGGAAATGGATTCAAAATAAATGGTTAGCCTTTCGTGAAGTCTTGAGTAAATTCTTATGTTTTCATCGAAAATAATTGTATATTTATGTCAACACTAATAAATTGCTTTTTGATAGAGCATTGATTTAGTTGTGCCGATCGGCCACTCCTCACAAATTCACATATTCTGTGCAGACCTCTGATTACTTACTCTAATGTAAAAATCGTGATTCTGTTCACTACAGCTTCAGTCAACAGATTTTGTGTACTTAAGTACACTTTAGGGCATTATTAAAGTGTCCCAAAACTTAACAATTATTGCTTTGGGGGCAAAAAGTGGTTATTTTTACATTTTTTCATCCATCAGATTAGAAAATCAATCGAAATCTTATTATTTTATCAGATATTCTGTTATACAAACTATTAAACTCCAGAATTGATTGGGATTTTCATATGAAATTCATATTCAAAGGCAATACCAGACGATAATTAGCCCAAAATATTTGAAAATTATTCTATTCATTAAAATTAATGGCAAAATATCACTAATAACTCATTTCGGGTTAAAATGTGTTGAAACGTAACTCGAATCCAATTTCATGCTTATTATAGTTCACTCTTTAACTTATAATTAAAACTCAAATAAAAATCTAATTTTTTCTAAACTTGTAAGTATTGGCTCTAATTTATTAATTATTATTATTCATTAAATTCAATGTAAATCAAAGGATGTAATTAACATCAATTAATTCTTTGCCAACATTTTTACCAATAAATTAAATCATATTTATTATGAAAATCAATGGAAATCTATTCGAGGAAAGACTGCAAATATTTTGGTCTGTAATCGAGGAAATCATAATTGAGACAAATATTTGACAAATTATTTGGAAAACATTAATTTGTTTGCTTAACAATTCATTTAATTTGTAATATTTCATCAAATCTGATAAGAAATCAATAATAATTGTAAATCAAATGCCTCTAAACTACAGTAAGACGACAATCATTTGAGTGATAATTACACGACTTTTGAGCCATCATTTAATGAATTGGAAATTTCGTTAAAGGCGTTGAATTAACAACTATTTACTCACTTATTAGTTGTCAGATCAAAAATCAAACACAATTTTGATTAACTAATGATTATTGGACTGAACTTTTCGGTCCAATATCTTGACTTAAATAGTGTTTGAAGCGATTGGCCGACAGCCCAGTCCTTAACAGCTCAATAGTATTACTTATTTAATGATTTATTTCATAGATTCGATATTTTTGTGCTGAAAACTATAAATTTTTCATGTAATCAGTGCATAGAAGAGGCGGAGAACTCATGTTATTAATCACTGACTAAAGTGTTGTTTTTGGCTTCGAGTCAAACAAATAAAATCCAAAAACACTTTTCTTTCATTAAAATTAAATACTTTCCGAGTTTTGAGTTTTTTGTGTGAATTTCATAGGAAAAAGTAAGGAAACTCATTAGAGATTAATTGTTGTACTTGCTCATTAATTAAATATTCATCCAGAGGCTAAGAAATAAGAAGCTTTCATTCTAGACAAGTCTGTCTAGCTCATTTCACAAAGAACTTGTAATAGGAAACTTTGACTTACTCGGGTAATTCTCAGGAATTTTCAATGAATAAGTCATTAAGAGTAGAAAAAATAGGTTTTCATCAAAAACCCAAAGCATTAAAGCTATGATAAAATTCAATTAATGTGAAACAGATTTATATAAAGTATAAAAATATCATTAATCAAGAGTTAAGTAATCGATCAAAAAAAAGTTGAATTTTAGGTTTACAGAGAAAATCAGATTTAATTGAAAAAAAGGTAATTTTAATAAAAATGAATTAACTATTAACACCTGTTTTATAACAATGTTTTTAATTCATATTTTGTTTGTTTTAATCACGTTTTCCACAAATATGTCAATTAATCAAATTTTCATCATTTTCGCCGCAAAACAACTATCGGCGAAATAAATGGTTGAGTTTAGACAATAAACTTAATAATTGAATAGAAAATTCCTAAATGCATACATGAAATCAGGGATGTTCAAGGGTGGGGGAATAACTAAAATTCCCCCCTGTCGCGCAGCAAAAATTTAACATTACGTCTATGGATATATAACTAGGTCTGTTGGAAAAATTTTGGACAAACACTAGATTTGTGAACAAATTTTGGAATCAGGGTGGGGAACTATCCCCCTATCATCACCGAGCTTAGCCGGAAAATTTATTATTCCTCTGAATCTCTAAAACTTCTCCGGTAGGCAAAGTTGTTAATAGGTAAGTCATATTTTTTGCATTAATGAAGTAAGAATGTTAAGGCATTTTTCTTTTTCAATCCATTAGTGACATAATTAGGAGAAAAAATAAGCAAAAAATGTTTGGAATTTGTGAGAAACAAAGTGTTGAGAATAATGATAACAATAAGAACATCAAATCAATGAAAAACTAGATTAAACGCCAAATTAACCCAATAATGTAAAATAGTAGAATAAACTAGAACAAAAGAGTCGTGATCAAATGATCAAACAAAGCAAACCATTCATTTATAGGTTTAATAAAAGTGTTAAAAAGGGTTAACCCTCGAGTTTCTACTCCTAATTGTAAGATTCTATCAACAATTTTTGAATTCCCTTGACGTGTGAAAAATTACATATATAGACAAATATTAGATCTGTTGGGGTTTGACATAAGTTAAACACCCTCTTTGACCTCTCCTAGAGTAACCCTGATGCTTATTTTTAGCTAAGTTTCCACCGAAAACTACTAAACAAATGCAACTATTTATCAATAATTTAATCATATTTTCAATCAAATATAAATCAGAGAAACTCTCAAAGTTTGGGAACTTTTCACATAAGACTTAAAAGAAAACATCAATTTTTCAATTGTTATAAATGATTGGCAAATATTTCTCCGAGTTATCAGATATTAATAAATTGCAGTCATTTTTCACAAAATTCCAAATGAATTCTAAGCGTTTCGTGACTTAAGAATTATATAAATCAAATAAAACTTCAATTCATTAAACTATAATAGTAATATTGCCAGGATAATTATAGGAGTCATGACAAATGCTAACTATTTAAATGTTGTTCCTGGCTATTATGCCATTGTCCCTTAATAAACAGAATCAAACAAATATTTTATCAGTGACAATTATAGTTATTTATGATTTTTAAATTGGACCTACCAAAATATCTATAGAGTTAAACAGGAGCTTAGATGGCATTTATTGGCAATTTTACAATTTTCACAGCAAGATCAATATTTGAGAGATTTGGTCATATATTCGAATAATTAGGAATGAGAGAATTGATCAAGCTATAGGGATTATTAAAACAATAAGGCATTATATGTTTTAATGTTAAACTATGGATCACTTAAACCAAATTATAAAAAAGCAATGAATTGTTGAAAAGCAATATTTGACTTATTGTTGAAATGAGTGCCGAAAGCAAAGCATAAGATTATTGAGAAAATAGTTTTGGTTGCGAACAGTTGGCGGCGATTCTCTTGGCTTTAATATTAAGGGCTCAACAAAATTATTATAAAATACACATTAAGTGTTATTTGACAACATTTGGAAGACAAACACCAAACCAAGTATTAGTCCATAAAAAATTGGGAGACTTTGGATCATATAATTGGCAATCAATGAACTCTATATATAACTTGAATTATGATCTCTAAGAACTGCTCAGACTATAAGAGAGGAAAATTTGTTGAGCATTAGTTTGGTTTAGTAAAGGGAGTCAATCGCTTCCAGTCATTCCAATGATTACACAATTCAATAATCATTTTCTCACTAATTATATATAATTTTCCATTAATTATATAATTTTTATTCCAAGAATGCTATCGAGAAAAACAAATAAATTTTGACTTCAAGTTCATCGCAGTTCTCAACAGTCTTTCAACAGTTTTATTCAAATTCATTCATAATTATAAAGAAGTCATTGAAAAACTACTCGATATTTGATTTGCAAATTCCTATCATTTATTATAAAACAAATACTATAAAGACTTTTATGGATATGTTTTACATTTGCATCAATGGGTTCACGGAATTGGAAAAAACAAAATTAATTGAGACTAACTTGATATCAATGAATCACATATTTATAGATAAATGGATAATAAATACAATATTCTCCCCTTTTATGCAAATATTATTGAAAACATTTCTCAGAATTCATTCAATTGATATTCAATAGTATTTTATGTATGATTACTAATCATTGATCATTGATTAGTAACCAAGTCTTCTTAATCAACTGAAAGAACCCTGATGAAAGCACAATTTCAATTGAACAAGCTAAAAAATAGTAAATTTTGAGTTGTCACTATCCAACATACTTGAAGTTCTTTCACACTGAACATGGTGAACTGAACTCGTTTAGTCAGATAGTGGTGATAGAAGACAAGATTATAATTTTTTTCATATTTCAATTCAAAATTATTGATATTTTGTTGTCTGGGATTCGATGAATAGATTATAAGTGGACTCAAAATATGCAGAAAATTATTAAACCGAATATTTGGCCGAAAGCTATGATAAGACGATATGTTGAGTGGCGTTAAAGTAACAAATGGTTGCATCAAAAGTAACAAAAATCTCGAATCTAATCAACAGAAAGGGGGTCTCCAGAGTCCATATAAAAAGTCTAATTTGTGGCACACCTTTCAATATATCGGCTCACAATCAGAGGCAGTGATAATCAAAGCTAACTCTCATCCGAGAGTCGGCTATTAATCTTAAACTTAACGAAATGTTATTTCATTGCCTCCCGTTCCTCCCGTTCCCCACTATTATACCATCGATACTAAGGGAGAGAAAATTATCGCCAAATGAGTGATAGCTTTGGCATAACTCTGAGGCTCTCAGAGAGTCCAACATTTCAAACAACTTATGAGAAATAATTGTTATGAAGACAATCACTGCTAACCATTGCTTACAATTACACTCATTTGACAGCAAATCAAATATTATTGCATTACTTTTGCTTTTATTTAAACTCTAAAATAGTGATGAAATCAAATCAATCATATGATTAGTACTCACCTCAAAGACAGACACATATTAGTGACAAAACTATCGACAATCCATTGAATACACATTTTATTATTCATTACTTTTATTACATTTTATAAAAATATTTTCTTATTTTAATCAAATTAAAAACTCAATAAATTATATGCATTTAAATCCAATTAAAATTATCTTGTTATTAGAATTTCATTAGGGGCTGTTCAAGTATTAACAATGCAAAATTTTGACAATTATGAACCCCCCTCCCCCATAATAACACCTATAAAGTAATACTATTCGTAAGCTTTGGTTAGACCCCTCCCCTCCCTGATTTCGTACGTAATACTTGAATATTAAAATCACAATTAATAAGCAAATAATGGGAACAAAACTTTGAATCTTTAGCCTACTAGTATAATAGTGAGTCACAAATGGGGACAACCAAGGTGTAACTTTTATATATAAATCTTTAAAGTTTATAATAAGTTTTCAAACTCTTAGATAATTATTTAAGATTACCAAGAAGCTTTTAATTTGAATTGATACATAATTGAAATTACAACTAATAGTTAAATGGGTATAATTAGATGTGTATACCCCCTGGTTATCCCCTTTGAGTGATTTAAAAGTGACTAAATATCATATGATATGCTTTTAAAGCAATTCTTTTGTATTTTGAGACAAAAAAGTGATTGTATTTTAATCATTGAATACTTCCGTTCAGTGATTAAAAAATTTATTTTGTTTAACAATTATCTCATATTTTGGACAAAAGTTGACTCAGAAATGCCTCCAAAGCCAAACCGAAGTCCATTTGGCATTTTTATGGCCAAAATGAGAAGAGATGAGCCACAGGTCAGGTCAATGCCAATGAACCAAATGGTTGGTCACTGCGACCGACTCTATCAGAAGTTGTCCCCCGAAGTGAAGAAACGATTTGAGAAATTGAGTTCTTTGGTCCGCAATTCAAGTCTTAATCAAATTCAAATCAATCGAGAATTGGATAAAATAAGTCTTACCGCCGATGACTGTAATAACAATTGGGACGACTCTTCCACCACTGGATTCGATACTTCAATAAAGAAAGAAGAAGATAAAGAAGTGGACTCATTGGAAATCATTGAGAATGTGCTTAAAGTAATCGAAGATTTACCGAAGCGGACAATTGTCTGCATTTGTTTTAATACTTTGGTCCACACATTGGATAACAAATACTATCCCAACGAAATCGGTTTAATTAAGTTCACTCTCGAGGACGGCGTTGGTGAGAGGTTTACACGACTTATCATGAATGAGACCCCTTCTGGTTATTACGCAAAGGCTAAGGAGTTCTCTCAGAAGTACCACAAACTGCCCGTCAATACCAAAGGCAACCCTCAGTTTGAAAGCAATATTTCGAAGCTCTTCAACGAAATCTACGATTTTATGTCGGCTTCCGGTTTAGAAGACAACAGAAATCGGAAATTAGTCTTTTGTAAGGCAGAGGAGAGATACGGAAAGTCAAATATATATCAAACTATTGGATGTCTTCAATGGTTTGATGAACAGATGGAGTCATTGGGAGAGAAGACAAATAAGAGTTTAATCAAAGATTTCCAGTTCGTGGAGTTAACTGATCTCTTGTTTCTGACCATAAGAAGATACTGTAAGTATGTTCAGCCGATGGTCCTCTGCAATGAGGCCCTCACCCGATCCATATTTGACTACCACGCGGACATGAGGTGTGCCTTTCATTCTGTGGACGATAATAACTACTGTTCTTTGGCTGTAATAATGCGTTCGGCGTATCTCTTCATTCATTTGTTATTATCATTGGAAACAACACTCGAATTGGAGGAAAAAGAGTCGCACCGACCCAAAGAAGAATCGGTGATCTGCGGTAAGTCTCGAGAGGGCGACAAATCTCTCGTTAAGACAAGATCTCAATTTCGGTTTACTATAGTTAACTATTTGGAGAAAACCCCAACTGTTGAGGAGACGGTTCCCTCAGTAACGGAAAGGTTGGATCGTTCGCTTCAAATTGGAGTCGGAAGGGGCCGTAAAATACAAAATCTTTTGACTCATTTGAAGAAAGAGAATCAAAATTAGACATTATTTTCACTTTAATTATCACTGAAATACAATTTGTCTTTATATCCAATTACTGTCTAATTAGAGAAAAGAATTAATATTTCGTAATATTTGATAACTTCTTCACTATTTTATTTTGTATTCATTTCTGGATTTAGTTTTGAAATAATTCAATAGATTTTGATTTAAGTTTTGTTTTGACACTAATTTTGTATTACTTTTGGATTTTATTAAACGTTTATTCTTTGAAAACTCGATTTAAAGCTTAATGTCGTAAACCTAATGAGGCCTCCATTTACTGGCTTTTATTTTTCGTCAAAAATATTATTTCAAACATAAATCAAATGATTTGTAACAAGAAATCAATTGAAGATAATTATGAAGTGTTTTGTAGTTTTTCACTCAAAATATTTAATGTGAGATATGGGGCGCAACCCATCCATAGGCAGATGTTTTACAAGCAATTGGCTCTCAGAGGAAAGGGATAATCACCACTGAGAGGACGACAATCAATCTTAGGATTAACTCACTTCGTATAGAAAGGCGGAGACATATAACGCATGTAATACTAGTGCCCAACTGTTTGCTATATTTTATATCACAATAACTTATTCTGAAGTCAATGAATATTAATTGTTATATTGAAGACCAGATACTGATCTCATCAATGAAAAATTCCTCAAAGTTCTTCAATTGGCTCATCTTATAGGTTATAGCAGTCACACCAACCCTCAGACTGAGTGGATATAATGATTGAGTAAGGAGAAAAGGAGATGAATTAACAAGTATTCACCATGGGATTATCTTGTGCATATTTGATATTTTGTGATTCTGTTTAAATGCGAAATAACTATTTGCAAGGGTGGCCAAAGGGGATACTAAATACCCCACAGAATTTAAAAATTTAAAAATACTTAAGATTTAGATCTGAATGATATTTGAATTAAGAGAATGAATGTCAGAATTGAATTATTTGGCTCTTATAGCGAATGCACTGTAAACTGAATTCACGCCCTTTTCTATGTGACATCAATTTTATTTATTCGCACTTTTCTCGAATTAAACGCAATTATTATTCAAGAGTTGGAGCTCTCACTTAAGTTATGTCACATTAAAATAAATTCACCGAAGATTCTGTCTGCACTAATTTCGTGCGAAAGATCAACTGGGTGAGAGAGGGAGAGAGAGAGAGGGAGAGAGAGAGAGAGAGAATGTGAACAAATAATTTTCATCAACAGCTTAATTATTAATTAAGAAAGGTAATAAGATGAAGTGTTGATCCAATGATTACCTGATCACGATTTGCGGGTGAAATGCCCTCTCATTATAATTAAATAATACGTGCTTTAAAAGTTAAATTGTTTACAGAAAGGGATATTTAATATCGATGCCATAGTAAGAGATGAGCAAGTGACATCAGTTTGGATCAATGGGGGAGGGGTTATCATTAAAGCTCAAAAGGTAGTGCTGTTTTCCCTCCCTGTTTTGGTACGTACATTTTGATGGCGCTTATCAAACCGGTTCCTGCTCAGTT
>JAQIWF010001155.1:0-13186 GCA_034694965.1 Ceratozetes gracilis | reverse complement strand
AGAATATTCTCGAAATTTATTGGTTTTTCTAATATTTCCAAACTTATGGTTGACTTCAAAACACGATTAAAATATAACCAAATCTATGAATAAATCAATTTATTATTCATAAATTATTATTTGACAATACCTGGAACTTTATCGAATTGTTCATTTCTTTACAACTTAGCATGATCAAACTTAATCCATGTATTATATGCAGACCACTTTTGGCCTCGATATCAATCATCGCGATTTGAATACACAATAATAAAGACGTAAAAGAGCAAGCTAACACAAAAAACAAAAAAATTAAAATTATGAGGATATCCAATTGTGATGCAACCACAATTTGTAATGTTATATAGCATATACAAGCAGACATGAGAGTTAATTCTATTAACAAGATCGATTTTAAATAGGGTTTAACTTCATTAAATAATTTGCAAATTTTGTAGTACTTGATGAACCAATTTTTTAACTGTATTGTATTATAATCAAGACTAATATGTTTGTTGTGGTTTTCGAATATCATCTTTATTAATTTTGATAAAAATATGTCAGTGAAGATGAATTTAAACATAATTTTAATTATGAAAAATCCCATCAAAATTGAATGAGTAAAATTTAGAAGAGTAATAACTGGGTATTCATATAACGCATCAAGATTATTTATAAACCATGAAAATGTGCATAATGAAGATTGAATAATATATCCTATAACAAATTCAATTAATCTATATTGAACTGTTATTCTTTTAGTCAAAAGAGCGACTTTATTATCCAATTCCTTATTATTAATTTTTTGGTAAATATTATTTGCCCTCAAAAGCCATTGTTTTGTATCCAATCGATAGTAAATTAAATATAATATCATTGTCAAATTTCCACAGCTTTTTCCACAACTGATTACATTTCTACCTTCAGTACCTCCGATAAAATATCCAAAATCACCATAACGTTTAAGATTATTTGAATCATTTGCATCAATCAAAATTAATTTTAAAATATCACTCAGGAAATCGATCATAAAGTAGGAAAGAAAGAAATAATAGGATTTCCCATAAATTCCCTTCAATTGATTCTCGACAGAAATGGTGTAAAAATAGTTCTTATCATCAAAACAAGATAGTGCTTTTATTAACATTCTTAAACAGAGCAAGTTGGTACACAAACTAATATAAACCTGTTAAAATTATATTATTTTTAATATAATTTATTTTAAATTAAATGTAAATTTATTTGCGATATAATTAATATAAGTTAAAAATATAGTTGGTTACAAATGGTTATCCACCCAGGTCATTCAGTGAATATTAAGAAATTTAATAATTTACTTGGTTTTATAATAAGTGCATCACTTTTTTTAGTCCTAGTTTTACTATTTATTAAGAAATTTAAAATTAAATGACAATAATAATATTAATAATAATAATAATAAAAATAATAAATTTTAAGTAGAGAGCATAAATTATAATCAATCATGGTGAAATTTAAATAAAATTGAAAAGTAGGTCATATGATTTGAAAAACAAAAAACAATTTTTATATTTGTATTATAACTGACTTTAGACTCACATTAAGAATATTCTCGAAATTTATTGGTTTTTCTAATATTTCCAAACTTATGGTTGACTTCAAAACACGATTAAAATATAACCAAATCTATGATTAAATCAATTAATTATAAACATATGTTTATTTGTTAATACCTGGAACATTAATGAATTGTTCATCTTTTTAGTACTCAGCATGATTAAACTTAACCCATGTATTTTATGGAGACTACTTTTTGCCTAATCATTGCAATCTGAATACTCAATAATAAATATATAAATGAGATAACGATCACAAAAAACAAAAGTAAAATGTTCATGATATCTAATTGTTGTGCGAAGACTATCTTGAATGTCATATAACAAATGGCGGACGAAATGAATGTTAATGTTATCACGAAAATAGTTTTAAAATACGGTTTGACTTCATTAAACAATTGGCAAATTTTGTTATACTTGTTAAACCAATTTTGCATTTGAATTGTAGAGTAATCAAGGTTAAGATGTTTGTTGTGGTCTTCAAATAAGATTTTTATAAATATTGATAAAAAGATGTCAATAAAAATGCATCTAAACATTATATTAACAAGAGTCAATTCAAAGATAAGGAAATTTATAGAACTCAGAAAAATAGTAACTGGATACTCATTTATCGTATCAATGAACATTGATTATTAGAAATTAAAGGAAACATATAAGTCAATGGTATAGCAATAATTCTTAGAGTAAATTCAATTAATCTGAATAATTTTGTTATTCTCTTGCTGAAGATGGCTAGTTTTTGATCCAGTTCTTTATTACTTATTTCTTTGTAAATTATATTTCCCTTTATAAGCCATTGATTTGTATCAAATCGATATTGAATTAAAAACAATATCGTGGTTAAACATCCGCTTATTTTAATTCCAACGATCACACTTCTCATTTCATTACCTCCGAGCAAATATCCAAAATCGGCATAACGTTTAAGAGTATCTGAGTCATCTGAATCAATCAAGGTTAATCTTAAAATATCACTCAGGAAGTCGATTGTAAAATAAATGAGAAGAAAATAATAACATTTTCCATATTTTCTCTGCATTTGATTTTCAACAGAAATGGTGTAAAAATAGTTATTTTCATTAAACGCCGAAAAGGAATTTATGAACATTTTCAACAAGGCAAGTAAAAGTTAATGAATTTATAAAATATTATGCTAGGATCAACAGATTGCAATATTTATTATTATTGGTTGAGTCCAATATATTGGTAATAATGAAACGTAATCATAGATAAAGATCTATTTTTATCAAGGATAGACACTATGGAGGGCATTATTGCAAACTCCCATAATTCGTTTTTCCGAAGTTTAAAATTAATATGATTAATTACATCTATAAACAAACACTTAAATTTCAAACTTGGCAACAGAATTTTTTTAACCCTCCCCCTCATCCACTACGGTTAGATTTTCAAAAATATGAATTGTTTCTTTTAAATTTAACCTTAATTGTTCCTATATTTAGATCTTGTTGTAAACTTAGATTAACCTAGATCTGGATAATAAATTATTTTATTTAAAATTATAATAAATTTAACCTGAATAGAGTGTAATATAAACCAATTTATTGAACTATTAAATTATAAAAGGTAAATAAATTTGCGATACAATTAGTATAAAATAAAAATATTCAATTGCTTATCGACCCAGAATATTTTTTAGATACGAAGTATTCAAGTTTATGTTTGCTTTTATAATTTTTGTTAAATTTTTTTTATTGATTAATTTTACTAGATAATTTGAAATTTAAAATTGAACAACAACAATAAAATAACTTTTTACGATCAATCATGGTGAAATTTAACGAGAATTGAAAAGTAAGTCATAATAAGTGTAATGATCTGAAAACCAAAAAATAATTTTAATATTTGTATTATAACTGACTTTAGACTCACATTAAGAATATTCTCGAAATTTATTGGTTTTTCTAATATTTCCAAACTTATGGTTGACTTCAAAACACGATTAAAATATAACCAAATCTATGATTAAATCAATTTATTATTAATATAGTTTAACTTAACAATACCTGGGACTTTAATGAATTATTCATCTCTTTACGATTTAATATGATCAAGCTAGATCCATGTACTTTATGCAGGTTGCTTTTCGCAACAATATCAATATTTGAAATCAGAATACACAATAATAATGACGTGGAGTAAATAACAATTGCAAAAAACAAAAGCAAAATAATCACGATATTCCATTTTGGTGTAAAAACTATTTTGAATAATATGTAAACTAGCTAAAAGACAATAATGTTAACTCAATGACCAACACTGATTTTAAGTAAGGTTTAATTTGCTTAAACAAGTCACAAATTTTATTGAATTTGATAAACCATTTTTGTAATTGATTTGTAGTACTATCAAGATTAAAATATTTGTTGTGGTTTTCGAATAATGTTTTTATAACCATTGATAAAAATATGTCAATGAACATGAATTTAAATACAAATTTAACTAGAACAAATCCAACAACTATTGCATTAATATTACTTAAGATAATAGTAAATGGATATTCATATAATGCATCAAGATTATTTAAAATCAAAGAAAATATGCATAATGCCGGTACAGCAATATATCCTGTAACAAATTCAAGTAATCTATATTGAATAATTGTAATTCAGTTCAAGTTTATAAGTTTTTGATCCAGTTCCTTATATCGAATTTTTTCGTAAATAGCATTTGCCTTCAAAAGCCATTGTTTTGTATCCAATCGGTAGTGAATTATATACAATAATGTGGCGATTCCTCCGCTGATCTTGTTTATACACAATATATTTCTCACTTCATTACCTCCAAGCATATATGAAAAATCACCAAAACGTTTAAGATTATCTGAGTCATTTGAATCAATCAAGATTAATTTTAATGTTTCACTCAGAATATCGAGTGTAAAATAAATAAGAAAAAAATAATAAGATTTTCCATAATATCTTTTTAATTGATTCTCAACAGAAATGGTGTAAAAATAATTATTGTCATCAAACCTAGATAAAGTTTTTATTAACATTTTAGAACAGAGCAAGTTAATATTGAAAATAGAATGAACTATCCAGAGATGAAATTAATATAAGTATAAAGTAAACTTATATGCAATAATTTAAATTTAAATTTTATCAATTTACTTTTATATAATTTAAATAGATTGGTTAAAAAAGTAAATGGTTATTAATTTGGAATATTTTCGGCATATTAAGATAGTTATTAATTTAATGGTTTATTACAAGCCATGCATGTTGAAATTTGAAAGCAATAAATTACATTTGCTCAAGATATGGTTATTTTTTTATTACAGTTAACGATATCTACTAGATGAACAATATGACTGGAGGCTAGTTTAATTTATGATCTTCGCATAACATTTAAATTAATATTATTACTTTTCCTTGATGAAAATTTAGACACAAAGTAGAGATTTATAATTGGTCTATTACTAATTAGCAAATTGATAATCTTGTTCACTTCTTCAAATATTACCAGGATAGAAATACCCAACCATATGCCTACAAGTCCACCAAAATAGGAAACCAATGAAATGAATGTAATTTCTGGCAAATGTGTAATTGTTATATCAGGCATAGAATTGTGCTCGAAGTAAATTTGAATAACGTTTGACTTATTTAATTCGTTGAAAACTTCAAGGTCATGTGAATAATAATCAAATGTACAGTCTCTTCTGCATTCTTTTTCACATGCTAATTTTGTTTCTGAGATGAGCAAGCTTTCTTCAAAACTGGGTTGCTCAACAAGGTAGTTTTTCATTTGGTTGAATACTTCTGTGCGAAAAATGGAGTCTGATGGGACGTGCCCATTAGTGTTGGCTAGTTCATTTAGCTTTTTCTGAAAGCACCATGCTAAGCAATCAGATCTCATGCTAAAGTTGGCAAATTTATTATCAAGATCATATTCATGACAATTTGTGTCGTAATTCTTGTCTAACAGTTTGGTGTGGATTTGGTAAAATCTTAAAACATATTCCTTGCTCAAAATTAATGGACTAAAATTCTCAAATTGGAATTCAGGAAAGGTGTTAGGTGAATGAACAGCAAGGTATAACTTGTTGAAATTATTAAGTGGAATAATGTTGAAATTATATTTTATCTTGATATAAATTGATTTTGGAATTGTTACAATTTTTCGCCATTTTGTTTTAAGCGAGCTGAAATATGTAAAACATCTAGCAGTGTATCTGTAATCAGGAATCTTTTTATAGAATTCAATTGACTCAATTACATTTTTGTTAATTTCAGGGTCAACTAATGATAAATTTAAGGAGTTCATTGTGATAGTAATCATGGGCTCATTATCCACGGTTAAGTCAACTGTGTAATTTTCAATAAGGTCCTTTAGTTTTAAAGTTTTGTTAAATATTCTTTCAAATACAACATTTATAGCTTGATCATAAATCTTTATGAGCTTGATTTCAGCTTCCAAATTAGTTCCAGGGTCATTTTTATTCAGAATATCTTGGTACTTCTTATATAACTCCATAAAATATCCATCCATCCTCGATAATTTTTTCATTGAAAACAGATGAGGGTAACAAATAGAAATAGCTGGCAATGTGCCCTGATTGATTCTGGCAACATTTATATTTACAATAGTTTTACCTTGCCTATATTGATCCAGCAATTGAGTAGCATGATAGATGAGGCCAATTATACAAATTAAAATTGAAATTATTTTAAATATAATATGAAAACTTGGAATTCGTTTAGTCTGCATCTTTACGATAATTTTAATTTAATTGTTTCTTGTTTACTCGGAATAAATGTTTGAAAGTCAGCAGTTTAATATAAGATTGTCATACCAACCAAGTTTATAATTATTGTCATTTTTATAAATATTGTATTAATTATAGTGTATATTGCGTTAATTATAATGATTTCCATGACCGCGATCATTTGTGCTCTCATCATGCGCTTGAATTTTTTCTCAAATAAACAATTTTGAAAAAGTCAATAATTGCCCAACATGGTTGTCATGGTAATTTTGTATTTGTTTAAACAAATGTTTTACTACAATATTTTATTATGGCAAATAAAATTATACTTGAGTAATGCTTATATGAACATAAATAATTTATATTAGACCATGGTTAAATTATTAATTTTAATTTAATTATGTTGTATTGTATGATGCATTACTTTTATATTTATTTTATTACATTTTTTTGTATATTTAAGCTTGGGCATAAAATTTAGATTAATTATTGATTTTTTTGCTAATAATAATTTAATAATCTGGTTGAATTCTTCAAATATAACCAAGATAGAAATTCCTAACCACATTCCAATGAGTCCACCAAAATAGGAAACCAATGAAATGAAAGTAATTTCTGGCAAATGTGTTATTGTAATATCAGGCATATTATTATGTTCAAGGTAGACTTTAATTTGTTTTGATTGATTAAGCTCAGTGTAGATTTCAATATCTTGCTTATAATAATTAAAGCTGCAATCTCTTTTGCATTCCTTTTCACATGCTAATTTTGTATTTGAAATAAATTGTCTTTCTTCAAAAATCGGTTGCTTAACTAGATAATTTTTAATTTGTTGATAGGCCTCTTTACGAAAGAGCCATGCTGAAGGAACATGGCCATTTGTGTTTGTTTGTTCATTAAGTTTTCTCTGAAAGCACCATGTTAGACAGTCTGATCTCATGTTAAAATTGCCAAATTTATAATCAAGATCATATTTGAAACAATCTGTGTCGTAATTATTGTCTAATAGATTAGTATTAATCATTGAGTATTTTATTACATATTCCTTGCTCAATCTTATTGCATTTAAATTTTCAATTTTAAATATTGGTAATGAGTTTGGTGAATTAACACCAAGAAATATTTCATTACGTGGATTCGTAGGAATAGTTTTAAAATCATAATTTATCAAGATATATATCGAATCTGGTAGAATTGTAATCTCACGCCATTTTGATCTGAGCGAGCTGAAATATGTGTAACATTTACCTGTGTAGATTATATTAGGTTGTTGCTTCCAGAATTCAATTGATTCTATGATGTATTTATTAATATCAGGATCAGTTAGTGAAAAATCTAATGAGTTTATTGAAATATTAATCATGGGCGTATTTTCCTGGGTAAAATCAACTGTATAATTTTGAATCATATCTTGAACATTTAAGGTTTTGTTAAGCATTCTTTTGAATACTACATCAATAGCTCGGTCATAGATATTTAAGAGCTTGATGCTGTCTTCCAAGTTATTATCAAGATCTATCCCTTTTAAAGTATCTTGATAAATTAAATTCAAGTTCATAAAATACTTATCAATAGTTGCCAATTTGATAATTGAAAACATATGAGGATAACAAATAGAAATAGCTGGCAATGTTCCATGAGTGATCTTGGCCACATTTATATTCACAATGGTTTTACCCTGCCAATATTGGTTTAGCAATTGTGAAGTGTGATAGATAAGACCAATAATGCAAAAAACAATTGACAGTATTCTAAACAAGGAATTAAAACTTAAAATTACTTTATTGAACATGATTACAGACAACAATTGTTCTAGTTTTAATTAAATTCTGCTCTTTATAAATGATCTAATAAATCTGAAAATTGCCATAACAACTAAGGAAAATAAATATTAGAATTATCAAAATATTTACTCAATAAGATTTCTATTTTGAAATGAATAAAAGATTAATGACCAAGATTAAATTGATTTGAATAATACATTAAGACAATTTATCATTCTCACAATTTCAATAACCTATTAATTTTGTAATTACTTTAGGAGATTTTATATCATTGTCTAGGAATGTCCAATAGGAGTGGTTTTGCCAAAACATCTAGGTTTAAAAATTTATCTTTTAGCTTACCTCCCAAGACTATAAATTTAATAGGGTCTATTTTAACTACCATGACATAAGTTTATAAAATCACCCTTGAAAAATTTAATATCAACCCTTCCTATGGAGCGAGACAGATTTTACCCATTTCTAAATTAAAAAACTTCAATTCAACTAGACAATTCCCAAAAATTATCTTCTATTATCTTGAACAATCCACAGTCTTTGAGAGTAAGGTAATCTTCTAGGATGTGCATTGATCTTTAATGTAATTTGAGGTTTATTATTTAAAATTATAAAGTTGGATATTTAAATGCGTTTAAATGTACTGGACATGGCATCAAAAATTGACACAATAGACAGCCCTAACCACATATCAAGGAGTCCACCAAAACTGCAGACAAATTGAATAAATGTTGTTTCGGATACGTGTCTCACATCAATATCAAGTAAACCATTGTGCATGATAATTAAAGATCCAGGAACCATTGTTGCTTGATCCAGTAAAACTCTTTTTAATCTAATATTATCAAGATCAATTTTGAGCTCACGGATTGGCTCGTGCAATGCGCTAAAAAATGTAAAGCATTTGACTCTTTGCTCATTATCTATAATGATGCTTTTAATTGGATTGCCAATAAATTTTATCCCATCAGCAATACCTTGCTCATTAATTATCAGCAGTTTTGAATAATTACGGCCAAGATTCCTGATTTTTCCTTGCACATAGATGTCAATCGCTTCTACCGGAGTAAAGAAAGAGATGCTGGCATTTTCCAAATGGGCTAGATTAATTGATTTTAATACTGTATCAGTTAAAAATAAGCCAGCATTAAAGTAATTATTGACAATATCAGTATAGTTTGTCCCAGCTTCGTTCATTTTTTCGTTAAGGCCTTTTCCTCCCAAATCTAGAATTTCTTGATAAATTCTTTTAAATGATCAAATTTTTTACTCAGATGAGATGATCTTGCAATTGATATCAGAAAAGGGTAGCAGATTGTAATTGCAGGGATGGATTCATTGGCTATCCGTCTAATTTCAATACTAACAACTGTCGAACCGGACATATACTGATTATCCAGACCTCGAATCCATTTGGAGTTATTTGTGGTTCCAGCTAGGTACATTTGTAACTTAAAAAAATAAGGTATATTTAAAAAAATCTATCGATGCGGATAGGTATTTTTTAAATTATGAGTTGATTTGTAATCAAAATCAAGATTTACAAAGCTTAAACTATAGCAAGACTATTTTGGAAAATTTATCCCATATAATTAGCCTCTACAAGGGTTGTTTATAGATTATAAATATTTTTAAACATTTATTTTTAAGCCAAAACTAGTTGATGTCATTTAACATTTTCTAATTAATTTTATTTATTTAAAAAAATAAAATTATGATACACAAGGTAATTTAATTTTGTTATAAATTTTTACAATTTTCTTATTAAACTTATTTAATTGATTGTAATTAATACGTGAGCAAGGATACTTTATAATAAATTCTCGAATATAATCAAGGCTGTCAATACTCACTCCAAAAATTGATAACCCTAACCACATGCCTAAGAGCCCACCAAGATTACAAATAAAAGAAATAAAAGTTATCTCGGGCAAATATTTAATTACAATGTCAGGCATTTGATTGTGCTTGATCTCAATTGAAATTCTTGTAGGATTTGACATTCTGTTATTAACCTTGTCTTTATTTTCTGCAAGATAATATGAAAATTTACAATCTGGCCTACATTTGTTTTGGCAAAAGTAATTACCCCTTTCTTTCATCTTGCCAGAGCAAGCTGCACCCTTGAAATAAACTTTGGTAGAATATAAAAAAGTTGATCCCAAATATTTTAATGCATCCTTTCTTAATAAATAATCAGATGAGTGCATGGTAGTATAATTACATTTATCCATAATAAAATTACGAACACATGAACCGACACAATCGGATCTCATATTGAAATTTGCAAACTTATAATTTAAATTATAATCGAAACAATTTGTGTCATATCCTGTACCCAGGAGTTCAGTATTAATCTGGGAATAAGTTAAATAATTAGTAATCAAATTTAATTTGAAGAAATTCTCCATTTTAAATTCAGGCAAGGTATTTGGTGAGTGAAGTGTAAATGTCATATATTCAAGATGATTTGGTGGGAACCACTTGTACGTTTCAAATCTACTAATTGCCAAATTTATTGACCGTGCACTTATTTTAAAGTCACGAAATCCTTCATCAAGGTGACTAAAATATGTGAAACATTTTTGTGGATTATTATGTATTAAGGCCCAATTCCAACTGACAAAGCCCTCAAATATCTTGTTCGTCAAATGTATAACAGGTTCATATTTATAACTACCATCAAGTTCATCCTTGATTACCCCTTCGATGTAATAATCAAATTCCCTGATAAAATATTAATACTAGAAATGTAAATTATTTAAAATGACAAATATATGAACATCAAATTAATTTATGACAAACAAACCAGAACCAATTTGAAAATGGGTTTGATAGAATTCGAAAATTAAAAATAGCCCTTTGTCAAACCCATTCTTACTGTGGTTCTGATTGGTTAGATTAAATTTGAAATGTAAATACTTTAAATTTATTTGCTTAAAAAATGCCGGTAATATTTATAAAATTGTTATCGTAAATCAAATCAAGCTAAAAAATCAATAAGATCAAAAAGTTTGAAAAATTGTAGAACATTGAGAAAACTTAAATATGCTCCTAATCTAATCTAATCTAATTTAACCTGACCAAATCTAACCTAACATAATCAAACAATCTAGCCTAATCTAACCTAACTTACACTACTTAACTTAACCGAAACTAATTTAACCTAATTGGTTTGGATCCAACCAAACCTAATCTGACCACTTATAATAACTTGTTCATAATTTTGAAAATTTAGGCCGAAGTATTTTAGTTTAAAAATATATACTTATTTAAAAACAATATCAATTTATTTTACCCTTCAATGCTTAAGTTTGAGATGGCATCAAATGCAGTCCACGGTCTAGATTCAATCTTTTTCAACATTTTCCGATAGAATTCATTTAGTTGACCTATCACAGGTTGCTTGGTTAGATTTCCATTTCTCATATTTTTTCGAAGTAACCCAGTATAATCTGAATACAATTTCTTAAAATCACCATCAATTTCCGCGACTTTTTCAAATGAAATATATACAGGGTAGCATATTGTAATTGCAGGCAACGATGTCATTTCAATGCGACCTATAGTAATTGAGACAATTGTTTTTCCCTCCATATAATCTGTCCATAATAAGACTAATTGGTATATTAAACCCAGTGAACAGAATAGAGCTGGAAGAAATTGATAATTAAATTTAGAAAATAAATTTAAAAGAGCCATTGCGTGTATATTGTGAATAAAAAAAACTACATTAGTAACAGTTAGTTTTATTAAATTTTGTAATTGATTTTTATAATAATGATAATTATAATGGATCAATTTAAAAAATATATGTTTTTACATAGCAATTATTTAAAAAAATAAAAAAACCAAATAATTATTTTCATCATAAATGATTATAGATCAAAAAACATTATAAGTTAACATAATTATTTAAAAAAAAGTCAGGTGCATATGAAACAGGGGTCGACATCCAACTCAGACCTCAGGGGGGGGGGTGAGGGGGAGGTAAAATGGCAAATATTTTTCTCAAACCTTAGGGAATACTAGGGTAGGGTAAAATGGCCGCCAATCCAAGATGGCGGTCGAAAAAGACGCCATTTTGTTCCTAAATATCCATTAAATTGCTATTTTTCGACTAAATTAGCCTTAATTAAGCTTAAATACAGTTTAAATCTAGTTAAATTAACTAAATTAGCAAAAATGGCCGATTTTCTGAAAAAAAATTATAGATTCTTATTTTAATTCCCGCACGTATTCTATAACAACTGACAAGTTTTTAAGAACCATATATATAATTCACAGCGATTAAAAGAATAATCATCGTTTGGCTTACATTGTACTAAAATTAATTACAATAAAGATAATTGTTTCGTACACTAATTTGAAATTAATTTTTCACGCATAAAATAATTATCCATGCAATTAATTTTCTAAATTGTAGCATAATTATATTATAAAAGAATATCAAAATAATTATGTAAAAAAATTAATAATGATAGATTCAATTAATAAAAAATAATCAATAAACCTTTCTAAATTCATTTATTCGTTTTAGCTTGAGTAAATATTTAACAAAATGGAGTTTAATAAATGTCGATTGATGTTTAACATCAGTTTAAAACTATTATGTTTAACTGGATTAATTTATCAAACATATGGAATATTAAATGAATATTTAAGTGGAAAAACTATTATTACAATTAAGCTAGGAACACTTGAAGAGGAATCTATTCCTGCGATGACCTTGTGCACAGATAATTGGCTTGCAATGGAGAAAACTAAAAACTTTCTTGAATACAAACAAATGTATATGGAATATTTTAATTATACGCAAATGGACACAGGTGCTAAATCAGATAATGAAACAAAATTTAAGAAAAAACTTGAATTATATTACAAGAACACAAAATCCCATTTAAGTAAAACATATTTCAAAAAACTCGATTTGCTGAAAAATTACAGCTTTTCCTCAAAGGACATACAATTTATCCGTAAATAGGGTAAACATCGAAAAAACAAGGTTAGCGTGGTGCGATTGATTTGAAATTTGATCACAGTATAGAGTGTTATATTTGATTACCATGATGTAAAAATTTTAAAAATTACATTGC
>JAQIWF010001154.1:0-13188 GCA_034694965.1 Ceratozetes gracilis | reverse complement strand
TGAAATGCTCGAAAATGTTGACACTTTTTAGTTAATTAATTAAATCAATGCCAAAACATAAATCATTTTTCAAGTTTAACCAAATTCTTTAATGAAAGCAATTCATTTAAAGTAATTTATTGATCAATAAATCAATGAAAATATGTTTATTGAAATAACAATTTAAAACATTCTATAAACTTGGAACTAATGCTCAAAATTATGCCGAAATGACAATAGAATGCAATTAGTCTTCATTTCATTACAGAATTGATTTTATTCTTAAAATGCTTTCGCTGTTTTCAAAGCGGTTCAGATCTTACATCTTATTCAGTGCTGTCTTATTGGAAATATATACTTAGAAAATGAGTTTAAATTTAAATTAACTGAAATAACAATTCATTGTATTGACGCATAAAATGTTTACAAAATGAATAACTTTTGGCTAAAATTATGAGAAATTAATAGGAAAACCGGAGACAAAAATAAATAAATGTTAAGTCAAATGACTTAAAATTTCGCTTTTTCTCAAAATTTACAGAAATTTCAAAGTCATTAACAATTTTGATTTGAATTGCTTTTAAAAGTAATTACTGTCTATAAATCAATTAATGTTTGAGATGCCAATCAACTTGGTTTGAGTCAGTCGCCAATCATTGCAACACAGTTTGTCTGAATGCCATTAATAAATTGAACGCTCGTTTGAATGACTTAATAAATTTTATATTCAATTATTGTAACATTATTTGAATGCAAACTCAAGTAAAAGTCAGCGCTATTTCTGTTTGTTTACAATTGTCGTAAATATGCGTTAAATTGGTTGACAATTAATATGCTTTCACTAACAGATGAAAAATCGTCCAAAATATCAAAACTCAATTCAACTGAATATATGAATAGAATAATGAGGATAAGAATCGCTCAAAAATGTCAACACCAGTGCTGTCAGTGATTCACATAAACATATTTGTGTTTAAATGTCGAATCATTATTCTGTGGTTATGGCTGACCATTAACTTAATGACCCATAAATTGTCTCACAATTAATGATTTAAGAAAGTATTGTCAATAAAATAAGAAATCGTAAGGACTTCCGAGAATCTCTTGAATTGATAGATTTTGTACATGTACATTTATGTGTACATCTTTCATATCTAATCAAAACAAACAAAATTCTTTGAATTCTTGAAAAACCAAAACAATATTAATAGCGCTAAATATCCAATATTTTTGTCTAAAATAACTGACAAAAACCTAAAATTCTTATGGTATGAATAAAATGATTGATGATTGGTGCGATTGTATATGCCTTGGTTATTCTCTGTATTATATTGATTTTGAGATATGCCATCAATTTTGCGTTCCAGTCATGTACATTGTACAAGGTCTTTCTATAAAAAGGTTAATCGACAAACACATGGCACCATTTCAACGGATTTTATAGAGTTTAAAAAAGAGATTTACTAGAATCTTAAATGTTTTTTTGCTTGCTTAATTAGTTTGTTACATTTATTTGCACAAAAATGCAGAGATGCCAAGGGAAAAGTTCAACATTTTTATCATGATAAAATATTAGCATGTAAAATGACTCGTTTGTATTCTCATTGTCTCTAAAATGATGTAGAAAATAACCCAGTCAATTTATTTAGTTTAACTAAAATAGACAGGAAACTGACTGTTAACTTTAAAATTGCAGCTTTTAATCTTGCTTAAAAAAATAAGATTTCTGTTCTAAAATCAAGGTCAATCTAAAAATGAAATGACCCGTTAGTAATGAGCCATTAGTATAAAAGATCTCATCCCTGAAAACTGATTACTACTACTCAAAATAAGCATGGTTCGAAACAAAGCTTGCAATTGTGTAAAATTGAAAGAATCTAAAATGTGAGGATGTGAATAAAAGGAAGCTGAAAATTGGGTGTACTCGACCATTAAGTTCACTCAACAAATCCTTGTTTGATCTGAGAATCTAAGGATGAGATTGTGTTGTCATTGAAGAGATGTCTCGATAGGGGACTAATTCAAGTAAGTGTTATATTATATAATAAATGCTTACATTATTGATAGTATAGTCAACGGAATACTTACTAATAATAAATTAATAAATGATGGAATCGATGACATGAAAGAACTTTTGATGGATTCGAGCATTTCGTGATGTATTGAATATTTTGTAGTAGTTTTGGTGATTTTGGTGAAGTCCTCTTTTGGCAACAGTTATGGTCTTGTATTGACTCGAATTAAACTCTGGACGCCATTCACTTCACATCAAATCAATTCCATTCGGACCTCATTTGAGTGGAATTTAAAAGCACTAAAACTTAATTCCGGAGCGTTTGAGTGGAGAGTGTTGTCGTGTGAAGTGTCGGCCAAACCGTAATTTGCAGACAAACAGATGTAAAACTGATTATTTCCACTGCAAAGGAAAGAACAGAAACTGAATATAAGACAAAACACACTTATGTTTAGGCGTTGAGTTACACAACAAAATCAATTAAACTGATCGCAGGCTTTGTGTCCTTCGTTTAGAAATTTTGTAAAACTTTTGCAAAAGAAAATATTCGTAGTTATGGATAATATTAACATTTTTGAACAATTTTTCATAATATGAGAGAACTTAGGAATCAAACAAAATATTTTTGAGTGCGCTTTGCATACACTTTTGTCAACAGCACCGGTCTGTCGGCTCTGAGTGCTCTGTTAGGACTGATAACAACTTGTCATTGATTCTGATGCTCGAATTGATGGGCGTTTAGATTATCCCATATTACATACTCCAGAGGGCTGTTCCACACGAAGAATCATAAAAAATACTACTATTAAGCAGAATCGTAAACATAGGCCTTATTAATGATGTGAATCAATGCGAGTAAATGCAGTTTAGTATGAGTTTAGTATTTGAACGCCTCGTTTCAGGTCCACTAAACACAACAATTCAATACTTCTTTCAAAATGAACTCAAAGGTTAACACTTTTAACTAAAAATAAGGATTCAATCAAAGACTGGCTTAGAGTTCGAGGAATAAAAGAAATATAATTTATTGAGATCTCAAATATGTAATTACAGGTGTTTTCTATATTCCCGACTCTTCGTTAGTATACGGTTTGGTTAGAAACACATAAAACGATTAAATATTTGCTGAATTAGAGTCTAATAAAAATTGATGCCATTCCTGAAGCTCTGAACAGAAAGAGTTTCTACAAGAGATTGCATTTAATTATTAAAACTGGTTTTCTCTCATTTGATTTGCTCGAAAAGAGAGATAATATATTAGTTTAATAACAAATTATTTTCCAAAGATTTTCAAATTCAAATTTCAGTGAATGTCAAGGATTTGGAAGAAAACACATCAATGATTGACATCAAAATAAAGAGAGTTTCTGTCATATGTGTGTTATTAAAGCAAATGTTTAATTAGAAAATATGTGTCAAATTGCTATGAAATTCAATGTAAAATACATTTCTATTCAATGTGTTTAAGGGCGGAAAAGTCGATTGGAAAGGACCTGACATTTACTCAATCTATGAAACAAATTTATCGTGATAAATTTGAGTCAATTTATACCTTCACTAATTTAAATGTCAACAGTTTTTTGTGCTAGCTAAGCACTTATACCTCAGGGAAAGGGCTCAAAATGACATTAACCTCAGCATATGTAATACAATTTATATCGATATTCTTGTATCCAAATTCTCTGAGAGGACCTTAGGCTGACCCCTCCCTTAAGCCAACCCTTATTTTATTTATATTAATGAGAATTTTTCACACAATTATGTAATCGAAGGTTAAGTACTTTCCATAAATTTAGAGGACTTTTATTTGTATTTAATGCAATGGCTGTCAATATTCCCTAAATTGAACAAGGTTGGAACCGGTAATAGTTTTCGATTTATAAAAAAATGTTTGAGTTATATAATACCTTAATCATTTCATTTGGTCGAAACTTGGACTATTTGTGTTCAATTTAGAGATGGTTTGAGATATAGAGAGTTTGAATTGTAGCGGGGCAAATTTTAGATTTCATCCAAATGTCAAAAATACCCGTAAATATTATTTTCATAAAATTGAGGAATTTTTAAGTTTAATCTTTAAAAATACATTCATTGAAGTAATGCGTTATATAATAGTAATAAACAAAAAATAAAACAAAACATTAAATTTAATGACTCATAAAAACCCCATTTTTAATGCATTGGAAGTGATATTTATTATATAGATATTAGTATTACAGTAAATATTCCGTATATCAAACCCTCTATATCTCGAACCCCCACCCTCTCTCTAAATTAAACACAATTTGTCCCAGTTGCAACCAGGGTTAACCATCCAAATCGATCTTCAAGGGAGGGGGTTTGAAAAACTATCATCCCTTGGAGTTTGAAAATCTCAACAGACCTAGTGCTTTAAATAGATGTATTGTTAAGATTTTTCAAAACTTCAGGGCGAGGGGGGGTTCGCGAATCTCAAAGGTATTCCAACAATACCCTCCCTATGGCTAACCCAGGTTTAAAGTTATTGACTGTATTTGTATTGTCTTCAGACATAGGGCACAAAAATATAACTTTTCTCAAAAGTCATATCATTTATATATTAATCATTAATTTTATTTCATTTACAATTTTCACTAATATTAAAGAGAGTGGAATAAGAGTGAATGCGAGTGAATGCACCTGGTTATCATTCTATCTTTAATTCAAAAAATTATTAAATTACATGATTAATCACTTAAGCCATACGCATTGAACCATGGTAGTCTTATCATTTATGTAATAAGCTACTTATTACCAGGGATAGCTAAAGGATCCGTATTTAAAAGATTACATTTTGCCAAAAATATCCTCAAGATTTTAAACATACCTCATATTTGTTTCTTGAATTAAATTAAATTTTCAATTTAAATGCTATGAAATATTTATGCTAGACCCTTTGGCCATCGCTGCTATTAACTCTTGACAATCAATAGACCTAATATTGAAAGAGTTTTGATAGTAAAGAGTCTTCACTGAAGACAATCGGCTGTAGAAAAGAAGAGGATTTCAATCGCTTTATTCAAAAGAAGTCGATTTCGAAATTCAATTTCCAAACTATTTGTCAAGAATTCAAACTTCAATTTTTCGGTGAATTAAAGGATAAAAATATTGCAAATGTATGCAAGAAATGAAGACTCACTTCTAAGAGAGTGAATCATAATAATTTTATTTGAAAACAGCTCCGGGCAATTGTAAATATTCATTTTAAATAATTCATTACAGAGTTTCAATGAATTTTTGACTCTTGACGTCAAAATTTCTTGATTTCATCCAAAAATATTTGTTTACTTCAAAATTGAATTAAAGTTTTATAAATTTTTCATATAGTATTGAATATGAATTTTTAAAGGATCTGGATATTACACAATTAAGTGTACTTTCAATAAACTTTTACTATTAATAAAAACTGATGTATTGTTTAATAAAATAGTTCTTAAAATCAAATCTTTTCATTAAAGTGAGAGAAGTCCTAAAAGAAGTCCTTCAGATGCAAGACTTGAATAGACTTTTATGACATAAAATTTTATACAATTTATATAAAACTGTTTTATACCAAAACTCACGAATCATTCCTTTTGTCTGAAACTTTAAAATAAAAAAATGTTATAACAATAAACACTCGAATGGCTTCTACAGAGAAATAGATCTAATTTATTACCACTTCATTGATTCGAAGGTCCGTTTATAGAGGATTAGATACTAACATATCGTTGAAAACTAGAGTGAGTTTAAGTAAAAATCATTAATAAAGAGATTCTTACAAAATATTTATTCGACAAAAGCTTTTTGCAAAGAATTGTGCGAATCATTTAATACAGTTTACAATCAATAGAATCATAACTCATCTCATATTTTCAATTATAGCTATTCTTCAATAAACCTAGGTACTTATTGAACATATTCTTCAAATTATGGACTATGTTCATGGGTATTTTGATAGACTATCAATGATGGCTTTTTGAACAATTAATGGACTGTTAATATTATTACCCATTAAATCGTAAGTAAGATGGAAAATAAGTTACAAGAGTTTTGAAGCTATCATAAGCTACCATTTGAGTCAATGATTTGCTCAGACTTTGTTTGGAGATAAAATAAATTAATTGTATTTGTGAACCAATAATACAATATTAAGTGACCTTTTGGGCCATTTTTATGAAATTTACAAGAGTGAGAGCAGGGATTAGAGGATATGAGCTATAAAACTACAGAATATGCCATTATAGCCCTCAAATGACAAACAACACATTTTGGCCAAAAATAATATTTGCCACTAATATATCACATAATTCTCTTTCTATATTCTTATGGGAAAAAAGCATTTTCTAATAAAATCTTAATCAAAGTAATCATTCATTTGATTAAAACTAAAGTTTTTCAATCAAAATGATATTCATTTACAGCTCTCGATTGGTGTCCCATAAAGACTCTTAAGATGAGAGAATAGCACTCAAGTCTTGCTATAAATAACTCATATGTAAAGAACGCTTATTTGACATTATCCTAGAGAAAGGGTTCTCTTCAGTTGTCTCTTTGGAAGAAGACTTTAGTCTAAGTGATGGACACAATATAAGAGACCTTCGATTCGTATTAGGAATTAAAACGTGATTTGAAACTCTATGCAAAGACACGAATAGTTCAACAAAAAAGTTCATTTCTCTAGTAAAGAGTGGATTCATATAATTGGCTTATTGTAAGATTGATCGACCGTTTATTAGTGAGAATCGATTCCCAATATTACTGCTATAAATCAAAGTTGTTCTTCAAATTAAGGCCCACTCTTCCACTCTCTATGCCTCAAAAACATCAAACATTTCATTGTATCCTTTTTATTGTCTCTAATTAAGTATGAATTTAACAATAAATGAATGAAATCTTTGGTAAAATACTTGTGAAAAAAATGTGATGAGTGTAGGTATGACATATCAATGAAGAATACTGGGTATGTATGACATTTGTGTAAAGTTTATCAGTCGTTTCAATCAATGTATAAGAAGTCAAAAGCTAAACATAATTAGATTCGCGTGTTTTCAAAGGAAGCTAAATATTGTTGACTTCAAAAAAACATTTCAAAATTGTTTGTCTATTAAGTGGTTGTTTAGTGGAGAGTAGTTGAGAGTTAAGTGGAAAGTCAAAAGAATCTGAGAAAAGATGAAATCAGGTGGACTATTGTCTAGAACAAAATCGTGGTTTTCCAAAAGAAAACCAAAAAATGAACCTGAATCGAGAGAGAGGACTCGCATCAAACGAAGAAGAAGAAGAACCGCCCAATTATACAGACGATCTCTGAGAAAACAAAGAGCTGCTGAAAGACGGGCTGAACTTCGCGCTCAAAGAAGTCGTAGTCATCGAAGACGACGAAGGAATAAAATTCCGTCCACAGAACTATAATATCCAAGACTCAAAAAGAATTCACATAACAAATTAATTTTCTTCTATAAAATTTAGACTATTTTCTGCCAAATATCCAAAGTATGTAAAAACTAAATAAATTTTTCCATAAAACGGAATTCGTGTAAAATTAATCATAATTTAATTAACATTAAATAATCAAGCTCAAAATCGAGTGAGGAGTTAAGAAAGTAGAGTTTTCCCAATTTTGTCCAAAATCTCGACAGGCTTAGTTCTATCCATTAGATTTTTGACCGCTACAGGAAGAATTTAACTGATCAGTGATCACTTCTTGCTCATCCATTCATTAAATTACTTTGAATTGGAATCTATTCAAATCAAAACTATTCATAAATAGGATTTGAAATTTGATGTAAAGACACAGTTATTGATTCAAACGAAAGTGAAGTTTTAAAGAAATTATGTTAAGACCTTTTGACAGAACACTCTTTGAGGCTTAAAACTTATTGAATCGCTTTAAAAACAATCGTTTGAAGTATTTTCGTAATATTTTTAGGTTAAACGCACTCTAAGTTTAATTAAATTTTGAATTGAAAATCAAATCTTAAGACAACTTAAAGAGTATTGAGAGCATTAAATAATGTAATTATGTATTCAATCATTTTTGGTTTAACAAGACAAGACATAAGTTATATAATCCCTATTTTCGCACCGGGATAACAGCTAATGCTTTGGTTATTATTCATTCAGGGATTAAATGAATTTCTTAGACTTTAACACAAACTCTCAAAAATATGTCTAATAATAGCAGTTTTATATTAAACTCCATTCAGATGTTCGCAGCTCTGAAATTGATGATCATCTCATCGAACATATGAAACCAGAGATGGTCAAGGTCATCTCCTTTGGTGGTGAGGGTGAACTTCTCTAAAATAAAGTCTATTTCTCAAGAAATCACAAATATATTTGCTTCAAATAATCACATCTAAAGATAACAATACTATTGGTCTCTCATCTCTTTAAAAGGAAACTACAGGAGATTGTTCTGACCTGAGAATTGCCTTGAGCATCAGTGAGCATCAGTGAGCACAAACTTTATCCACATTTCAAGTGCTAACAGAATACTGAATAAAAGGAAAAATATTAAGAAAAGATGACAAACAATACGCCTCTGAAAGGTTTGAAGTTTTGAAATGGACTTTGAGATGATGTGACCGAAATGTGAGATCATATATCGAACTACTATTTCAACGACTAATTTATCTGCACTTCTGTGGATCAAATGCACGCCATATAAGAAAATTAAGTACAATAACGACGTGAAGCTCAACACAACTACTGCTCTCAAAATGTTTATCTATTATCAAATGAATCACAAATTCGATGCTATTTATTATCTATCGGTTGATGAATGACCAGTAAAGACAATAAATTTATCATTAGATCTGTGAGACAATTGAACACAACTATCACAATATAAATGGCATCTCATCCTATCAGTAACACAGCAATCAATCAAATGAACTTCAAACTCATCTTTTTAAAATATTTACAAATTTATATCACATTAGTCTTTCATCTAATTCTCGGAAAGAAATGCAATTAAGATTAGAAGTAAATAAAAAATAGGTAATAAAATTTATAAAGATTTGACTGCACTGACAAAGCAGAAGATCAAAGTATTTAATGACTTCGTTTAATAATTTATATCATGAATTCATTTAATCAGGAATTTAGTTCTAATTTATAACAAGAATACTATTAAACGGTTTTAACGATTACTTCCTTATACATTATTTATAATTAGTATCCCGATAGTACCAGAGCTTTGTTAAGTTAACATCCCAGACCCCTCGCTATTTTATTAGCATTGGGTCTAAATGAGAACTGGATGTGGGGTTCGATTACCAGATTATATACTAGTTACTTACGTTATTGTAGTGAAAAATTAAATAAAAGGAAAAATTATCAAAATATATCTATGATTCATAGCCTATCAATTGATTTCATTTGATTCTAATATAATATAATTTAGTTTCGCTTTTATAAGAAATTTAATAAAAATAAGAATTCTTTAAATTCAAGTCCACTCTTGAAGTAGAAAAATGATAATTAGTTAAAAACTTACAAAATATTTGAGATAACCACTAAAAAAACGTAATGCAAGTCAAAGAAAATCAAAATATTATAAAACTTGGCTTAAAATAAACTGATTTCAAAATTCAATGAAATACAAAATAATTAATAAAAATTAAGTTTTATATAAATATATAAATTGCGAATTGGTTTGGAAAAAAGTTTCCTCTAAAACGATCCTTGAAGTTGAGTTCTTGACATTCATTAATTAAAAAAAGAAACTTGAATTTGGTTTTTCACTGAAAACAACTCTAAAGATTTAATCGATAGAAAAACGGATGCTTTAAATAGAAATCAAAGTCAACTTTTTTACTCAAATTAAAAATATCATCATTTTGTGACTTAATTGCATTAGAATTGAATGTTTAGTTGTCTTTCCCTTCAATTTCTTTCATTTGTTAAGAGATAAGAGAGACATATATTTAATCTATTGAAGCGTATAAGAGATGATATGAGTCTGACTTTCCGTTACTCTATTGCTCTACAATTCGGACTCATTAATGTTTGGCTCAATTTTAATGACAATTATTCGCAGACAATGAGTATATTTTGAGGCAAAACATTATAATTGATATCTTTTTATTTATACTGTTTTGGTTGGGCTTTAGATCTAATCAAATGGGAAATATTTTTGTCAACTTTTTTCCGTTTGGAGCACAAGATTTACGTCAACTGTTCGTTACATCTGTCAGATTAATATTGTAAGGAAATACCAGAGATTGGACTCAATTCGTTACAATCAGTCTCTCGAGTAAAGAGTAAAATACGGCCAGTTTTGGCTGCATTTCTTTGTCAATGATAACAGTCCTTCAATTGGCTCATCCTTTTAAATGAAAGGCTCTCTGATTAATAGAAATTAGAACTTCGATCTCATTTCTATTGACTCTGATTTGAACACTACTGACCATTGGATCGACTTTTCTTAAGGTGAAAAGTGACAAACAATTAATTAATGCATTCATTATGTCTTTGCAATCGTATTGAGTGCTTCACTTCAATGACCATCATTTTGGATAAGTTTTATAATTTCCTCTTCATATCAAATAAATAACATTTTTGTGATAAAACTATTTTTAGATTATTTTAGACTATTTTAGATTAAAGGCCTATAAAACAAAAAACAAATAATGGCTTTCGAAAGCATCCAAATTAATAGCTTTGCAATTAAGATAAAACACTAATTTATTGCTCAAAAATTTGAGGAAATTGTGTCAAAATATTTATGCAAATTATAGCTATTTTAACATTTGGTGTGATTTGAATGTGTGATCATTTTGGCAGATAAGACATCGGTTCTCATTGGTTCGGTTCACCGCTAAATATATTCTGTTTGATTCAAACCGAAGAATCGATGATTTCTGATACCATGATTAACTGACTTTTATATAAAGTAATCAATCATTTTGTCTAAAATTATTGCAATATTTTGTTTAATAAATAAAAGTGAATATATTTTCAGCAAAATGGGGTTCTCATGGAATTGTTGTGTTCTTCCATTTGTTATTCTGGTCACTATTTACTGGTTACTCAAAGATGGGTTGAACCGAATTATAGCTCTATTCGGCACAGACTAAAGATAGACTATAAAAACAAGAAGAGAATAATAATTCCTTATATTCCAATTTTCATTCTTTCCTCAACCTTATTCAATTTGAAAAAGAAAATTCTCTATCAATAGAGTGATCAACATATTGGGAAAGTTCCTCCCAATAAGAATAAGTCCTTATTTTATGAAGTAAGTTATCTTGGATACTATCATTCAATAATTGGGCGGTGAAAAGCTAAAAAAAGATTTTCGGTTGAATGCAAGTATCTAAGTATTGATCTCAAAATTAGAGGAATCGACAAATTGTTGCCTTTTCTAATAGAAAACTGTCTTCACTTTGAAAGAAAGAAATAAAAAGATCTCTAAAGATCTCATCAATTAAAAAGAGTAATTAAATGGTGAAAAAGACTTAAATAATTCGATTAAAGTGAAGAGAAAGCCTTTCAATTACCTAAAAAGAAATTCAAATTAAATAGTCTGACATTGGATTCAACACTTAAATAAATTCTTACTTCTTTAGACAAATCTCTTAAAGTACCACATTTTTCCTTATCAATTGAAGCTGCCTTTGCATTAAATTTTCTACCCTGATAATGATTGATCAAATGTGAGTCAAAGTATAGACAATTTAATGTAATATCCATTTTGTTTTTATGGACATACTTTGAAGGCCTTTACAGTTGATATTCAAATATTGAGAGATAATCGAAAAGTTGTTTTTGAGTTGAGTTTAATGACTTTATGTGAAATAAGTTATCATTCATAAGACTCACTGTTTTATTATCGAAATAATGATTTATTCTCATATTTGATTGATTATTCCTGGACCAAATTTCAACAATAATGACAAAAAAGTTTGGTTCAATAAGTGATTCATTGATGACTTACTCTCTATTCGCTAATATCTATAAATAATATTCCGTTTTTAGATTCAGAATAATATAAACAGAAGAGAATATCTATGGATATGTTGAAGGAATGCAAATGTTTTTCAATCCTTTTTTAACTAACATTCAGTACTTTTTAAATATGTTTGGCTGAGAAATCAGGAAATTGAAAAAAAAGTTAATCTCATTTCCATAACAATTACATAACTTTTTGATGTTTTCGTAAATGTCAGCCAAAATCAAAATTTTGTCAAAAATGTAAAATGTTGTGAATTTAAACTTAAACTCATAATAGTTACCACACTTTATATCAAAAACTATTGATTTTGTGCGAAATTTTTGTTAAAAAGTGTTTGTGTTTGAAGAGAAAGACTTTGTGTGACTTAAAATCGATTATATAATTGACTGAAATCGAAACTTACGGCTCGAAAATCGATTCTTCAATTCTTTTTGTGGTCTTCTTATCTGTCACTTGAAATGCAGTTCAAACTTCGGTTTAAGTACTTCTCAACCGATTTTATTTTAATGAAAATCTGTTGAAAAGACAGAAAATAATATTAAAATGTTTAGCTCCAGACTCAGACAGTCTTGAGATCTCTTTAGAATATATTTTTTCCTTACTCTCAACTCAAAATAATTTTCTATTTAATGGGAAAAACTTATTTTCATAAGAAACTAATGATAATATATATAAGTTTATAGCGAATTATATTAATTGAATGACTTTATTATTAGCATTCATTTGTAATTTAAATAATAATAATAACCATCGCTATAATTATCATTATTATTACCACTATATTAACCAATTATTTAAAAAGGATTTCCAGTTCTAGAGATATGTATTTGGAAAGTGATGGATATTATTGTCTATATTTATATCTAATTGAATAGCAAGATGTGTACCAAACAAACAAAACTGAATAATAGAGGAATGAATGAATGAATCCATTCAATGATTGCAATGACGGCTATATTACTGTTTTGAGTTTATGAGTGAAGTCATTTCAGAATAAATATTTATGCAAATCATTTTGAAATAAGACGCAATATATCCGGTTCTTCACTAATGAGCGATTTTGGGCAAAACAACTAATTTGATGCCATTGCCCAACAAATGATTGCGAAACCAAAGAGCTCTTCATTCCTCAAACAATTCTTTATTACTTTTGACAATCTGTACAGATATTAACACAAAAGTGTGTTTGTAATTGAGTAAGATTACTAAATGTAAATTCTTATCATCTCTACATTTA
>JAQIWF010001153.1:0-13190 GCA_034694965.1 Ceratozetes gracilis | reverse complement strand
ATGAACATTTTTAATATAATCATTTTAATTAAAAGAAATTAGGATAACGGAAATTTTTGATATCTTAAAAGCATGATTAAATTAACAAGCAAAGTTCAGTGATAATAATTTAATCAAGTAATTGATGGAAAAATGTTTCATCGATTTCTATGTTTCACTTAAGACCACACTCTTTGCCATTTCATTAACTTTTAATTATTTTGATTTCATAACTCTATTAAAGGAACGACGGATTCATTTCACTGATAATCAAATTGTCTGAATATTAATTATATTAAAAGATTTACTCAATTTTCTTCTGAATAACTAATTAATTTAAATTATCTTTTAATTTCATAGATGATTAATCAAACTAAACCAGCACTGATAACGAAAAAGGGTGAATTGTAAAAACGCTCTCAATTTCTTTAATTTAGTTTAAGTACTTGACCTTGTCCCAAAATTCATGTCTTGGATAAACATCTATTCTCCTTATATTTTAGACTTATTGATCATTTCCTTGCAATAGATGAGAAAATGAGTCACTATTAGTACTCTGAAAAAGTTGATCCTGCAATTAGTTGCTAATTATTTCTTAATTGAAATATGATTGAGCCTAGATATTGATCACGTGAATTTTGAAATGTTTTTTTGTCAAATGCGAGCGCAAAATGTTAAACAATTTATTAATTCATATTTAAAATAATTTATGATTTGATTCTTAAACTTTGAAAAATGACAGATAATTGTGAAGAAGTGTCCGAAAAGTGCATTGAAGTGAAACCAATGATTAATAAGTTTTACAAATTGAAAAACAATTACTGTATTTGTAATCAAATGACAATTAGAGTGACTGAAGACAAACAAATACTAATCAGTGTTGAAGTGATGGATGAGAACAACAGAAACAAAGTTGTTTTGGGAGACGGAAGTCATCCCGGAATTCAGTGTCCAAATTGTTATCTTCAGAAAAGAGTGGATGACTTCAGCAAAGAATCAGAGATCGCGTGCCATAAGCGACGGCATTGGGAGTCGTTTCAAACCCGAATAAAACTGTATAAATTTCATCTGATGGAAGAGGTGGTCAGACCCGCATTTCAAGACCCCAGTTGTTGGTTGTCCTGCTGCTGGTGTGCCTTATGTGTGCTACCAAGATGCTTTTATCATTGATTACAAGCAAATAATTTCCGCAATAAATTACACTTCAATTTAATATTTAATTTCTATTTCAACTGAAAATACAATTCATATAAATTTTATAATTATTTTTCATAATTAAAGCTAACAAACAATAATTTATTCATTCTATTGATAACTTGATTATAATTTTGCTTGATTACTATTGATTTTTCTGGGAAATGGGCTAAATTTATTTTGTTAGATCATTTTGTTTTTGATCAAACAGTGGAAAACAGTTTCCTGATTACTGGCTTAATTTACTCACTTAATCATTAATGATTCGGCACTAAAAGTACTCTTTTTTCAGGTGAAGAATAAAGACATACGTTTCCGTCAATTCCACTCTCGATTCAAATGGTATTTTCATCGATCAGTTTACTGGTGACTGACTCTCCACTGAATTCATGTGTATCTCATATAAAATGAATGTCGAGTTTGAGTTCAAAGAAAAGACAAACAAAACAACAATTCTGTAGACAAAGAATCAAAGAAATGATTCAATAATATAATCCTCTGTCAGGTCTCAAGCAAACTATTGGCAGACAAACTTGCAAAAAATGAGAGCTCCTACAGAAAATAAGTACACCGGATTACTCTACCATTTTTCTAATGGATAAAACTTTTTTGTTTTAACGATCGAAGTTATTCTGTGCTCAAATCTGTGTTCACTTTTAATGGTTGAAATTTTTTCCGAACAGAATTTCGCTGAATTTTCTATATTATTGATAAAAAATGTTAAGAAGCAATAAAACTAGTCTTGCAATAAATCAGAGAGAAATCAAAATAAGACAGGTTTAAAATTCATGTTTTCGGCCATTTCTACCCAGAATATTGCAAAACGAAGAAAAAGTTATGATTTTCTCATGAGATTGCTTTTTGAGTCGATGTCAGCAATAATGTAGTGAAAAATGAAAGTCAAAAACCATAGGATAGGATCTCATGATTGATGCCCTCCTGATATTAAACACCGGATCACTATTTATGGAATGCCTTTCAATGCACTCATTTCTAAGACATGCCTTTCAATCAAATGATGTCTTTCGTTGAAATACTAAATGGTTTGTATGACTCAAAAGCCTTAATATTTAACGTTTCGTTATATTTGATGATTAGTATTGAGATTAAAGAAGATGTTTATATGAATTCAATATTCTTAATCTCATTGGAAGGTCCTCTGCTCTGCTGTGCTCTGCTCTAGGGGGATTTCCTGTCACACGTTGCAGGCCTGGGGATAAAATCGAGAGAAGCAAGGAAGAAGGTCATTGAAGAAAGTAGGTTTTTATTTATTTGGCTTAAATCCAATTTCAAGTGTTGATAAATACTGTATTTGTAATAAATTTATCTATTAATACATCACCAGGGCAATTATTTTTATTAAAAAGTTTAACATTTATACCTAATTATAAACTTTTTACTCGTTTTAAATGTATTTTTATTTTAAAATTATTTTTGTAGTAAAACGTACCAAAAATAAGATATAAAATGACTTCTTTTTAGTAATCAAATTATCACCTTGCAATATTATGTGATTATTTGGAGATTAGCCTCAGGGTCTATACATTTATAAACATAATTTAAAACTTTATAAAATTTAAATTTAAACCTAAGAATGGTTTCATAAATCAACACAATTTGCTGAAAGACTTAAATAATGTCAATATTATTCTTCTTCTGATCATTAAATTTAAGCCTATGTTTAGTTTGTTTCCAGTAATAGACATCTCTTTTGTGAACACTTCTTATAATATTAATTACATGTCAGATATTGAAAATTTTGACAAGTTATTCTAAGTAAATTGAAATAGTGCCATGTATTTTAATATAAAGGGCCACATGCGAGGATATTTAAGGGTACCTTCTGAGGTTTTGAAAATCTTAACATTAGGTCTTTGAACAAGCAATAGGTCTGTCGAGGTTGAGCAAAAAGTTATCCATTTTACCCCCTTACCCCCCCATGAGGTTGCAGTTGGATGACTATTCCTGTTCAATACCATGAAGCAGGTTAATGTCACATTAATGATGTGGTTATATTTTGGGTTAAATGTTTGATGAAAATCAATTCAAGATAATGACTGCCTACACAACAAAACTTACAGAATATGAATGAAATATTAGCCTCGAGTTTGTCTTTATATTACATAACAAATATGATTATGAAGTGAAATGGAGTCAAATATCTAATAAAGTCTTCAGTGATAACAATGTCATTGACATTGGATTGAGTTCTGAAGTCATAATAAAATTAATAACAGAATATAGTTTAACATCACTTTCAAGACAAGAATCGAGAATTCAGTTCAATGAAGCGTTTAATGAAACATCAAATAAAATAATAGGAAAAATGTTTCAAACAAAAGGTAACACAACTCAACACAAAACACTTTTTCGTGTATTGACTTCAGAGTAAAGTATAACGAATTGTAAGAAAATGTCATTCATATGGAAAGCATTTCTATTTCAATGACATTCGTATAATAGAAGCAATTCTTTTGAAAATTTTATTTTTTCTGAACGATTCTGTATTCTGTGTGTGTATTGTATGTATGAGTTAGATATAAACCAAACTATTTATGAAAGACTAAGAATTTCTTTTCTATCATTAATATGTTTATAATAATTATTATCAGAGATTACTAAAATACATGTTTATATTGGCAAATACGGTAGGATTGAGGTAATAATAACTGGCAAAAAATGTATCCAATGATAAACATAATAAAGAATTATAGATTCTATTCTGTAAATTAAATTATTAAATCAAAAATTTAAGACTCCCTTCTTGTTTTCAATTAGCTTATTTCAAGTAGCTATTACTTTGATTTATTCAAGTAATCATGCCTGTTCAATATTCAGATTTTCAATTAGTCATGCATTTTAAAATTTAATAAACAAAATGAACAAGTTTTGGGTTTAACTCATTTGAATATCAAATTGTATGCGTTGGCCATATATACCACTCATATACGTAAAGCTCACATAATTGCACTCAAATAATACAATCGATATCTCTTATTAAGCATTACATCTATTTTGTGAAGGAAACTAATCTTCTCATTGTTTCCCATAATACTGTTCTTGCAATAACTCATTTTTGGCATTAAGAGTAGGTTTAGGGTGTGCTTACTCTCATCCCTAACACTGATTTTCATATCTAATTACTTCAAATTAACAAAAATAATTAACGACTTTTTTAATTGCAAATAAAGTATAATTAAAGTGTGAAAATACCAAAACATATGCTCGAGTAAAGTTAAAAATAAAAACCGATAAAGTCGTAAATCAACCAAAAAGGCAATGAATTTTCTAACAGTATTTGCTTTTAAAGTTTTATTTTATTTATACTTTAATTTACATAAGAATGAGAGCAAAACGAAAGTTATATCAAACAAAATATTTGTCAAATTATTCATAAAATCAGAGAAAAGTGAAAAATGAGTTTTGAATTATTCGCCGAAAAGTTGTGTTATTCCATAATATTTACATTACTTTTTGGCCAGAATATAATTAGAGCCCAATCCGTAGCCGCCAACAGCGTAGGCTATGGGAGAGCCACCCCATCCGTAGGCCCCCAATCCTCCATAACCACCGAAGACGGAACCGTATCTATTAATTCCTGTGTAAAGCGGTGATGCATAGGTGCTGACAGGGGCTGCAATATATGCTTGTGGCAGTGCATAAACAGGCGAAGTAACGGACGGGGCGGCCATATATCTGGCAGATCTGGCAACATATTTTGGGTTATATCTGGCAGATGTGGCCACATATCTTGGCATATATCTTGGAGCAGGAACAACCACCGGGTAAATCATGCTGCTGGCCGCTGGCATGTAACGATCTTGGAAGACATGAGTTGATCCGTGTTGTGATCGGATGTAATAATCTTCAGAAGCGAAGACCACAACAAAAGCGGAGAGAAATACTGCGAATACCTATTGAATGACAAGAATTCAGAGTTTATTAAATATCGTTCAACAGATATATTACCGAAAAATTCATTTCACTTAAAATTTTATCCACAAATCAATTAAAGTGATGTATTGAATGGTTGAGTGAATTAGAGAAAGAGATCCATCCTTTTATAGTAGGTTTTGGCTCCGGACGGGAACCTTGAATTCTTGCCTATTATACGATATGATGTGCAGTTCAATGAAAACATTTTAAGGAATTTATATTCTATTAATGTTTTCTTTAAGAAATCATTACTAAAAAAGATAATTTTCTTGTGATTTTTTCAGCTGACAAAAAATGTTCATTAATTGAAGAAAGCTAGAATTTAAATATTCCTTATGATTCAAAATAATGTGAGTCTGTAATCAATATTCATAACTCAATGTCGTACTCAAGGCTTTCTCATGCAATTAGTTTGGAAGTCATCGGTTTTAAGGCATTATCTTTTGATCACATAATCCACATGATGTGACCAGGGATGTATACCATTGTAATTACTTAATCATTAATAAAGTACAAGTATTAAGATAAAATTGAAGTTTAATATTGAATTTTAAATATAACTACCCTGATAAAGATGAATATGAAGATAAAAAATGACTTAGCTTGTTGCTTTTTATAATTTTAAATATTTTAAGTATGGCATAAAATGTTTAAAAGTCTGCCCCACCCTCTGTTCCTCACTGACACACAAAAATGTTGAGTTTTTATCGGATTTAAAGTGATAGCTGTTCTGTATTGATAATTAACTAGATTATAGAGAAAAACTTCATTAATTTTCTAAAAGGGGATTTCTTGGAATGTCATCAAATTATATAAATATCAAATTAATTCAAAAGACATTAATTTAAAATATCAAAAATTACATACTTAACAAATTCTTAAATTATGTTTGGTGCAAGATTAGATATCCATTTAGAAAGGTGCTTTCATTGCTATTCTTCAAAGATTAGAAAAAAATCTAATAAATATTCTGTCATTTGATTCTCTTCGCTCTGATTCCTTGAAAATGAAATAATTTTTCGGAAACAATGCTATTATTGAATCAAATTTGTGGTCAAACCATAAGTAAATCAATTAAGACATACAAAAGAAACTCAATTTTAATTAATATGTCAATTGTTTTACAATTGTTTGTTATTAATAAATAAATTAAAGAATTCAATAATTTTATATCCGGAACTATCTATTATTTATATTAATATGCATGTTTAAATTAAATCAATAGTCAAAATCTAATAGTAATGCACTCTTAAATTAGTACTATCAAGCTAGGTCATTATTAAGCTATTAAACTTGAACTTAGATTTCATTTTCAATTTGTAAGAAATTGATAAAAGAAAGTTAAATTGAAAAATGAGTATAAATTCTAATGGATAACACATTAGGATTATTTACGTCATCACAACATTGCACTCAATTTTGATATCAAATATTTTAAAATAATCTCGTTTATGGAAAATGATTTGCAATTTAAGGCTTGGAGTCAGGAATTTGAGCGTAAAGTAAATGTTTAATTAAATGTACGTTTGTGTTATCCTGCTTAATTAAGCGGAAGGAATAATTCATAGACCACCAAAAGGGAGTCATTTTAAGTCTCATATGAATAGTGAAACAATTTTCACAAAACATGTCTAAAATGTGAATTTTTTGAATAAATGATTACATATTATTCAAAACTTAATGAAAACTTCAAAATTATGTGAATAAAAGCAAAATTCATTGTTTATGAATAAATTTATGTTTAAAAGCTTTTGTCTTCCCTTGTTGATTTATAGCTTATACATCATTATGATGATTGTTTATATGCATTGGTTTCGGAGGTAAATCTTTTTTCACTAAAAATTACATTAGAGATAAGTACAGGTATGACCAGGACTTATAATGTAGTTGACATTGCTAATGTATAAATAAAAAAGTTCTGGATGATAATCCGATATTTAGGTAAGTGACTTTATATGGAAAAATAAGTATAAATTATCAAGGCATATTTAAAATTAAAGGGGTTACTATTCATGTATTCTAAAAATAATGTGAACTATTGTGGCCATACCCTTATAGAAGTCAAAAGTAAATCAAAAATCCATTACTCCATTGAATATTCTGTTTGTATATCCAGGGTCGGCCATCCAACCTGAACCTTAGGATGGTATATATGGTAAACCTAGATATGATTGTCACCCTCTCTTTGGATTTGAAAACCTCGACAGACTTATCCACAAACTTAATGTTACGGTTTTTAAAATCTTAGGGAGTATTTTGAAAAATCTCGAACCTCAGCTCTCATAGGGGGTACTCCCCTGTGGCCGACCCTGATTTAATCCAAAGTCAGTAGAAATGAGAGCAGAATTGAATTCTGGTGTAAAACAAAAGATAAAATTTGAGACCAAAAACAGAACCAATTGTTTTTCTAATATCAATGATAAAAACACATAACTTATTGATGTTTGAAAAGATCAATACCAGGAGTGGGTGACAAAAACCAGAAAACAATATCCACGTGAATTGGCTTAAATTTCCCTAAATCTCATCAAAAGGATCACTCCTTCACTTGTTTTTAACTCTCATTAGAAAATAAGAAGAAGAAGAATGTGGTAAATGAAGACAAGAGATTGAAGGCCCGCCTTATTGATACCTAAATTGATAATTGATTCGAGGAATTTGTTTGTTGTCTCCAAAATATTTGATTAGTTTGTCAGCGATCTGTTTGTGATATTCCAGTGGTTGTGCTCTCTCTTTGGCACAGCATCCGTTGAGCGCATATTCGCACAGGACTTGTCTATATGTCTGTATACTTACTGCTGTTTCGGCTTCGGTTTAGATCTGAGATCTGTTTGAGTGCTCGAGAGCTCACTTCTCACTTATTTTGCCTACAAATCTGTGCCAATGTTTTTGTCAGACTCTCACAAATAAATTATTATATTTAAGTGAAGTTCTCCACAATTTGAGTATAGGCTGTGCTCACTAACCAATCTTTTCCTCAAATCCAATAAATATTCTTGTATTCCATAATTGAAAGACCAAGAGTTGAGCCAACAAATAAACTTGTTATCTATGAATTTCAGATGCTTTCAATGTATAGAAATTTAAGCCTGATAAGAAGTTGCAAGTTTATTATTCTCTGCACAAATATCTTGAGATTTTCTAAAAGTTCTCTTCAAAGAGGAAATAGTCTATAATTTATAAGAAATTATTTTAAATAAAGAATTTCGAAAATAACTCTAAATTTGTCTGAAATTGAAGCGATTATATCGAATAAAATTGAATATAAATTAATATAAACTTCAGTCTCACGTCCAGAGCTATTCAGATGTCAATCCTCAAGACGTGCTGTTGTTGTGTTTCCATACGAAAGGGCAGTTTTGCTGTTGGCTTGTTTACTCTGGTGAGTCATTATTCCTCTTTTCCTCAATATTTTTCCCCTTAAATTGCATGAAATGAAACCGAAATTTAATAAAACTTTCTTCGAAACCATACAAGATGGTTTGTTGGAAGTACCATTTGCTTTGTTTTTTATTATTCCACTTCAATTAAGGAATATTCTCTGAGGAATCGAAAGTTGCTGTTTATTTACTCATTATCACTTTCCTAGATAAGTAAAATAATCCTTGGTCTATTATTCTATGATAATTAATAAGTAGCAAAAGGAAAATATATATAACAGTAATAACAGAAAGAATAACACAAAAAAATAAAATTGTTTGCATGCTCAATTATCGATAGTGTCATACAATGTAATACAAATTGTTGACTACAGTCAAAAAATCTAATCGTTGTTCGTTATTAAATGACAAATCATTTTATCAACACTCTTATCATACATCAAATAAGAATTCAGAGAAGTCTTGGTTAAAGAATTATTGATTTAATACGAAGCAATGATTAGATTTTTTAACTGTACTTGTGTTCTGAGGAAAAGTATGTTTTAAGTCATTATTTGCTTTGATTTTCGTTGACAAACAAAATAAACTAAGAAAATATTGATTGTATTTGATATTTGGTAACTTTCAAATTCATTCAAGAAACATCATTTTACAGCATATAGAGCTTCAAAATACTCTACTAGGTCTTTTTTGCAAGTAATCTCCTCAATGTAAATATTTGAGCAAAGAAGAGATTATATTAACTAAAATACAAACAAATCCTGGATTCCAAATACAACTGTAAATGCAATGAAAAGAAATTCAGATAAAAAAGGGTCAGATATTTGCAACTCTTTATACATAATGAATGTTTTCCAAGAATATCAATTAACTCCGGCTTTAAACATAAAGGCGCCAGGCAAATAAATCTTGGAATAAATTATAGTAGAACCTGGTCCATTATCAATATACTAGAATGGTTTACCTTGGAGAATTCTACTGAAATAAAACGAACAACAAAATAAATGAACTAGAAAGTTAACAGCTGAGACTAAGATGCTTCAAAAAGTGCAAGGATTTATAGAACAAAATTTAATTATAAAAGGAAAGCTATATTTTAAGAGACTCTTCTTTATTATGGCTTTCAAGGAAAATATATTAAAAGGGAATCTATAGTAACTATCTTGTTATAACTGTTCTCACAATTATTGACCAGATTTTAAAAATAGATTTTACTTCAAATTAATTAACTAAAATTAGAAACCACATGAAAATTGACACGAACTTTAATGGAAATAATTTAAATGATCTATTAAAAAACTTTAATTTGTGTAATTTAATATATTTATCATGGTAATTAAACTTGGAATAAAATTTTCAAATGTTACCAACTGGTAGTCTTGTTATTAATAGATGTGTAAACCTGATAGTATCAGGTGGAATTTTCTATAATACTTTATTCCATGTTTACAGTGTTTTACACACAGTTATCGTACGAGCGATCGATTCAATCGCGAGTTCGCTAATGATAATCGCGTCTTCTCACATGTAAATCGCAAATTAAATCAAAAGCCAGAAAAGCACTAAAATTCATATTTCATATCATCTAAACAAGTAAAGGATTGAAAATAATAAACTTTTAATTCAAAATAACTTCATTTGCAAGTCTTTTGCCACGAAGTGCTCTGAAGAGTATATGAATACAATGTTGATCACTGCATAGCATTGATAGCGTCTCTCACAGCATACGCTATGGGACGCGATTCACGTGTGAGAAAACGCGATTATCATTAGCCAACTCGCGATTGAATCGACTACTCGTACGATAACTGTGTGTAAAACAATGTAAATCTCCGCCATCTGATACAAGACTGGATAGCACTTGAATAGCACTAAATTAATCAAAGCCAACATTAGCTGCCAAATGTCCGCCGTCTGACACAAGACTGGAACCGGTTATAAAAGAGGACACATCGGATGCAATAAATAATATGGTGTTTGCGATGTCCACTCCCTCTCCCACTCTTTTCATCGGCAGTTTTTCAGCAAACTTGTTCATAAAGGCATCGGTTGTTTCCCTGTCCCCTCCCATTGCAACGGCAAAGTTTGTTTTTACATAATCCGGACTAAAATGAATTTATATTTTGAATAAGATAAACTTTAATCTGATCTATCAACAAAATAGAAATAATATACAGCAGGAGAGGTGAAAACATCTACAGATCTTGTCTATCAAGGGTGACCATGTAACTCAAAGTTCAGGGTGGGGTAAAGGAAGGGTAAACAGGTTTTCATCCAAGATGGCGGCCGAAAATGACGTCATTTTGTCCCTAAATACAAGTATAATAGCAATTTTCATGTTAAATTCAGTTTAAAATAGCTTAAGATATAGTTTGAGTCCAGTTAATTTAATAACTTAGCAAAAATGACCACAAGCATTTAGCCGGCAGTCAAAATTGAGGCAGCCCTCGTTTCTCGACAGTTTTATCATACAACTTTTTGCGCTTAGAGGGTTTTTGCCAAATCTCAAATCTTAGGGTGTATTCTGGCAAATCCCAACCCTATGGCCACCCCTGTTGCCCATAGACATAATGTTAGAAATATATACTTGATAACATTAACACGAATCTTTTTTGATCCGAGTTCGGCGGCCATACATTGTGTAAACATATCCAGTCCAGCTTTTCCAACACTATACAAAGAGAAGAATTTGCCCTAACAATTTTTTAAATTACTTGTTAATTTACTTATACCAAATTGAGTCATAAAAAATTTATTATTAAAATTAAAATTTAAATATCTGCATGGTAAATTAAATAGACAAATATACAAATTTAGGACCTTTTAAATACAATGAACCTTGCTACTCCCTTAAGTTCGTTTAGTTTAGCTAGCTTAAATCAATAATTTTACAAATTCTTTATTCTTTACATTTTATTGTTGATATTTTACAAAGATAAAAAGTAGGTGTAAATAGTAATTGAGTTTTTGATAATATAAGAGAAAATACGGGAATGACAAGGGTGATTGGATAGAAAAAGCTATAACCAATCACACTTACTAACAAAAGGCACCATGATCATTATAAACTATTGAGAGACATTTGCAGCTAAATGTCCCCCATCTGACACAAGACTTGATCCGGTGATAAAAGAGGAGTCGTTGGCAGCCAAGAATAAAATGGCATTTGCGATGTCAACTCCCTCTCCAATTCTGGCCATTGGCAATTTTTCAACAAAGTTTTTCATACCTGGAGCTATTTTAGCCAGGTCCATTCCCATTGCTGCCCCAAAATTTGTTTTGACAGCACCAGGACTAGACAAATTAATATAAATAAATATAACAAGCTAAACACTAATAACTATTGTTTACTTGATAACATTGACACGAATTCCTTTTGCTCCGAGTTCTGCAGCCATACATCGAGTAAACATATCCAGACCTGCCTTCGCAACATTGTATGGGGAAAATGATTTACCCTGCAATCAGAATTAAATTATAATCAAGTTTAATTCATATATGAATATAGTTCAGATATCATAAAATAGGGTGTGTCCGGAGAAAGGGACTAAAATTAAATAGTTATTTATGCCATTGACTCACACTTCTTAGGGCTGCAATACTCGAAATATTAATAATATTTCCCTTAGTTTTGGCCAAATGTTCGACCGATAAGTGAGTCAATAATACCACAGAATTCAGGTTTACATCCATTACTCGTCTGAACTTTTCCACATAATCCTCGTCACTTGCACTGGCAAATAGACCAGCACCGGCATTATTTACAAGGATATCCAGTTTTCCAAAAGTCTTGATCGTCTCATTGACCAGCCGTTTGAGGTCTTCCTCTTTAGTAACGTCTGCCACTACTTCGAGAACTGTTGACTTATCACATGATACTTCCCGACACTGTTTGGCCACATCTGACACATTGCCAGCATTACGACCGGTCACCACAACACTCGCCCCAGACTTTGAGAACAGGAGAGCAGTGGCCGCACCGATACCCGAACTGCTGCCTGTGATTAGGGCTACCTTTCCTTTAAAATCGAACTGAAGGGACATTTTGAGTATAAAAATCTCAATATTTAGTAATAATTTTCACTTTTATTATCAAAAGAAATGAATTATAAAAGTATTTACATTAGACTTATATAGAATACATTAAGTTTACTCATTGCACTAAAATCAAGGACATATTAACTGATAATCAAAATTGATACCAAGTAGATTGCAGGTACATTTGCAGTACAACTTTTTTTTCTACAAATTTAGGGAATTTAAATAACCCTGATGTTTTGTATTCGAGACGGTAGAAGTAATTAAAATAGATTATCAGGAATAATTTTTATAAACTAAGAGCCTTTGAAGCCAAGTGACCCGAACCTGTTATAAATTAATATGAGGTTTGAGACGTTTACCCCCCCCCCTCCCCCTTATTCTACTCATCGGGAGTTTATGAGAAAGGTTTTCATCTTATCCTCTCTATTAAAATTCCAAAGTTTATTCTAACATAACCTGGGCAAACAGAATAAAGCGAACTATTTAAAAAATAAATTTGTCATGGTATACTTGACAAGAATACCTTATAATCCGAGCTCTTCTGCCATACATTCAGTAAACAAATACAACGCTTTTTTAAAACATACAGTCAATCCTAAAACTAGTGACAGTGGGGATTTTAACTTTTTAAATGGTTATCTTTGGAATTAATGAATGAAA
>JAQIWF010001152.1:0-13195 GCA_034694965.1 Ceratozetes gracilis | reverse complement strand
TTCTCTACTCAGAAGATAAAGATAACAACAAACCTTTAACTAGCACATATTATACTGTTTGTTGTTATCTTTAATTATTGGCAAGCTATAATATTCAAAAGCTAATTTGTAGTTTCCAACTACAATATACTGTAGATTGTTCAATAAAAGTATGCTTTACAAAAGGGTGAATTCATTACAGTAGTAATCAAAAAGTGAGGAATACTGAAGTTATTACAAAGAAGACTATTGCAATTCAAACAATTGGTCAAGTCAATGCAAAGATTGAATACTTTATTTTAGAAAACCTTTGTACAAAGTTACAAAATTGGACAAGAATAAATTATTTAACTGTAATTTATAATAATTTGTGAGACAGACAGCAAAGGGTAGCGAAAATGCAAAGATCTTAAGTTAATAACAATTCACGAGACATTTGACAGAAGTTAATTGATTTCACGTCTAAACAATATTTGACATTCAATTGTAGCATAAAATTCGATCTGAGTTTCATTTTAATGTACTTTTCATTGAATTCTTGAATAATTGGTACAAAGCTTTCGACAAACTCTATGAAAATGTATTTGATTTCTATAGTCATTGTGTTTGTAATGATATTTAATGGCAGTTATGGTAAGTGTTGGTCAAGAGATGACTCATTAATTGTGTCCTTAACTACAGTTTCAGCCATTAAGTGTTATGAATGCTCTTGGCCAACAAATCAAAGTTGTTTCCATTTAGAAGCAAACAGTACTCAATATCTGATAGATTGTCCATCAAACAGACAAGAGCCAAAAGCGGCTGTCAATTGCCGTAAGGAAATCCACTTCGGTATGAAATGGTTAACCAAATTGAATAATGTATTGTATTCACACATTTATTATAGACCACGAGTCGAAAGAAGTATTGAAATTTTCACGATCTTGCAAACAGTGTTTTTCATCATCAGATACATCAGAAACCAATTGTCTACGAGAGCGGTGTCTCACTTCATATATACCGGATCATAGAGTGGACCAAACATACGTCGATTGTTATTGTGCTGAAGACAAATGCAATTCATTCGACTCTACTTATGATAGACTCAGGTTTTGGGGACCTGCCGTCTCGGGTAACCACAATCGAGACAACTTATATCCAAATGTTTCGCTTCTCATTATCATTGCTTTTCGTCTTATTTTATATTGAATTTTAATTTATGTTAATTTCAAGAACAGTTTTATTATTTTAACTTATTTGTAAGAATTTCAGATTAAACTTGCTCAAATTTGTTCATAATATCTTTTCAATAAACTTAAACTGCTTTTAATAAAAGTTTTCAAATCTTTATTCAAGAATTTAAATAGAAATATAAAAATTGCAAAAATAATTATTAAAAGTGTGAGACATTTGAATAAGTTTTAAACTTAAGATTAAAATAATGTCAAACCGACGTATAATTCAAATGAATTCTATGGCTAAAGAAGTTTTCATGAATTTCAGTAATTTTAAACATTTGTCAGAAGAATTGTCACTCAATGACAGAACAAATGTTGTCAAAGAAATTGAAAGAGAAAAGACTGAAAACCAATTAAACTTATGTTTGAGACGATTGGAGTGGAGTTTAAATGATTTGTTTGAATGCATTCAAGTCTTGCATAACATTAAAGTCAAAGATGAAGAACACCACCAAATGGAAGCACACTATTTGATGGCCAAACAAGTGATTCTCTATTTGAACAACTCTTCCATCAATTGTTTTCAGTCAGAGTTAGACATGTCTTCGATGTCAAGAAAACAGACATTTAATGATATTTTGAACGAAAATTACAAACAAATTGAAAATAACTCCAATTCTATGAAAACAATTATCTCTTTTTCTAAATATTGTCTTAAAAGTATAGGTTTTTCTCAATTAATTCTTAATTCATTAATGAATTTTCAAATAAAATAATTGTAAAATTAATTATTTCTTATTGTAATCAGTAGTTTCACAAATAAATTTATATATAATTTCAAAGGAGTGGGGAGGGGGGGGCGGAGGGCTTTGCAAGAATTGTCTTATAAAAATCATTTGAATGATTTGTGAACAATAGTTTGTATGCATTTATCCGTTATTCGGCAAAAAAAGTAACGAAAATACTTTTCATTTGAAAATCAAATTTTGAATAAATTTTAAGCCAAAACTTAATATAAATTCATATTTCGTTGATATCATAAAAATTGGTTCTAAACTATTGACAAAAAGTGAAATGAAATTATCTATGATTTCCACATTCATTGTGTTTGTACTGATATTTAATGTCAATTGTGGTAAGAATTGAGAAAAACTCAAAAATTTAAAGTTATTATTGAATGAATTTATCAATGATTGTGTCTATAAATACAGTCGAAGCCCTTAAGTGTTATGAATGTTCTCTACAACAACCCGATTGTCTCGTCATTCAACCAAATAGTGCCAAATATGTGAAGGAATGTAAACCCAAAGAGAACTGTTATCAGAAAACAATATTCGGTAAGAAATAGTCAAACGACTGAATCTTGAATTTTTAAGACAATTATTACCAGACTTAAAATCGGGTAAAGTCTTGGAATTAAAGAGACGATGCAGAGGATGTGAACCTGTGTACGATTCAATAAAACTATGTATTACCGAGGGTTACATTTATGACAAATGGACTTATAAGGATAAGGGTATTGAACACTGTTTTTGCACTGAAGACAAATGCAATTCAGACAATAATTGTAAACCTGATCGTTGGCCCAACACAGCACATCCAAACCACAACTTATGGCACTATCTTTTCATTTCAATTATCATTACTTTACGTCTTTTCTTATATTGAATTTGAATCTAAATTTATTTTAAAAATAAAGTCTATTTCACATTGAATTGTAAATCTCATTGTGTTTGTCGTCAATCTGTTTATTCTTTGATACATAATTTATTTAACTTTAATTAAAAGACCTGACTCTATCAAAAACACGTTTAGATCCGGTGATAATAATATTATTGATATTAAAATCATATCTTTTGATCACTTCCTCCACATTAACGAAGTCTTCAATTCCTCGTAAGTAATACTTATAATAAATTAACGGATTTTCTACGGCTTTATGAATAAGAGTTTCGACTGTAGTATAAGTATAAGGCATTCGACTAAACACTCCAAAAGTATGCAAACCATGACATCCATTAAATAACTTCTGAAATCCAGATTCCGTTATAGATTTGAGCCACAAATTATCCAAACGTTTAATATGGAGTGACTCCAAATGTCTTAGTCTTGTCAGCGATTCCATTGTGATGTCGGTTACATTTTCACCAATCATTCCGATAATCAATTGCTTTAACTCTTTAAACACTGACTCGATGTCAACAAAGAACTGGTCATCGATTTGATCGGACATTAACTCCAAATGAGTTAAATGTTTGCAGTTTTCCAAACAACTTGAGTCTAGTCTTTGAATGGGTATTGGGTTGGGAGTAGAGCTGTCGTGTGAATTGAGGCACAACCTCTTCAAAGTAGAAAAATGTTCAAATGAATCGAAAAAATTCTTTGTGTCGAAAGACTTTCTCGACTCGACCTCCAAAACAAATGCCTTCAAATTCTTGCACTCATTTGCAATCATTTTAATGCTTTTGACAATTTGTTTGTCATAAACATCGCAATCAGAGAATAAAATCTTCAAAACATTCAATTCCTTGAGTTCTGCCAACTTTGCGATCGCATCGGTTCTAACCAATGAATCCTCAAACGAGAAGTTGATATCCAAATGAGTCAGTCCTTTGTTATTATCTATAAATGTTTCCAACAGTTGTTTGTCTGAAATGCCATAAGTTTTGAGTTTCTTAACCTTTTTGACTAAAACCTCATTATTTTCAAACAAATCCATAAAATAGATGTTTTTAACTGACAACAAATTAGGCGAATAACTCATCAATGGTTTAATCATATGATTTCTGTCCGCGACTTCTAGACCTTTAAGATTTGGTCCAAACTTTAGCCCAAATTCTTCGATCGCTTGAGAGGAACAGTTGACAAAAGAGAATCTAAATCTCTGCAAATGAGTGCAGCGTCTGATGATTGCCCTCAATATTAAATCATTATAACTTGGAATCCTTTCGTAATGAATCTCATTAACATTAGGGAATTGTTGCAAGATCTTTTCAATTCCATTTTCCACGATCTCTTGACTCACCCATCCACTGGGGAGGAAAGCCGTTTTTGAATCATATCTATTTGTGACATAATTCAAATCCAAACAATCAATTGTCAGCACTCTTTGTCTCAACCAAAGTGAGTGAAGACATCTTTCAAACTGTTTTGAAACTGCAGTCAATTTGATCTTGTCTTCAATGGAAAGCCATTGAAGAATATCTTCACATAAATCGTCATAAATTCTATCACTAAATGATTCTCTTATTAAATAACCAAATATTTCATCAATTGATTCGTTCATATTTTTGGTCTCCATTTGATAATTAAATTGAATACAACTTTTAATTTGTTATTATCACAAAATAATCGATTATGTGATGAGCAGAGAAGGGCCACACCCTATGCCTAATGCAAACTCTCTGCAGAATATTCTGTTTCCAAGCAATTCATAAATAATTTATTTGTTAAACAGTTCACTGATTGACATAACATATACACAGAGGACCGGTAAACACATATTTAAAATTAGATGAAAACAATTATAACAGACTTTAAAGTGAATTAAATAACAAGATTTGTATAAAATATTTATAAAATTAAGAAACTTATTAGGTTAATGAGGATTTAGGCTTAGAATTGAGAAACTTGTCGAGGAAAGTCTGTTTGTTTGAATTCTTCGCATTAAACTTGGCGTCAAACTTAGCATTCTTGATGACTATTCTCTGTTTGATCCTTTCCTCCTCAGCTGCTCTCTCTTCAGCCCTGAGTTCAATCATTTTCCTGAAGAAGAAGCCTCTCTTCACAATCGGCTTTAAATTCTTAACAAATGTCTGGTTTTCGTCATCAATCATATCGATTAATATCGGTTCCTCAGAATTCTTGTTCTCTGAAGAGGTGCTCAATATTTGGTTTGATTTAGAATTATTAGAATGATTTGACCAAGAGTGTGGAGAGTGTGGAGAGTGTGGAGAGGATATCTCAGTTTTGGAATTACAAGAATTCAACAACTTTTTCTCAGGAGTTTTCTCTGCTTTTCTCTGTATGTCTTCAGAGATGTTTTCATCAGTCGTTTGGACATCAGCTCCAATGGAACTATCATTGGTTGTGGTGGCAGTACTGGCCTTCCACAGATCATCAAGGGTGTTTGTGTGGGCACTCTTTAACTTCTTGGGAAGCGAACCATTTGTGTTATCCTCTCCCGTATTGGAAAACTTATCAACTTTTTTGAAATAATTATCTAATTTAATGGTGTTATGAGAGGGGTCTTCACTCTCTTCGATGAACTTTGAGGCAGCGATGGATAAGTTGACGATTGGCTCCAATTTCATTCTGTTGAACAACTGCTTCATTACCTGATCCGCTATTTTAGTGGCCGATTGGGTCGCGTCCAGAGGGAGTGACCGCGAGTTATGGCCCTTATCATTGAATTCAAAGCCAACGACCATTAGTTTTGGTGACCTTTTATTCATTTCTTTGTCGAGAGCTATGCGTTCCACCAATTCTTCAGACAACTGTTTGATCCAATATCTAATGTCTTCGAGTGTCGACAGAGCAGTCTTTCCTTCAAATTAAAAACATTTGATAAAACACTTAAAAGAACAAAATTAAATGTAAAATTAAATACCTGGGAAGTTTTTGCCACAACCCAAAGACTTAGATGTCTGTCTATGAGTGACCGGATCGTCGTTTACACCGTCGGCCACATCTTTTAGCCATTTAGCGGTCTTTGCATCAAAAACTTTGGCCAAATCCCTATATTCGAGGCATTTTAGTTCATACATATTATTGATTTGAAACACTTGTTTGATCTGAGCGCCCAATTTTCCGCCCAAAGACCACACTTTCTTAATATCTGTCCGTTGGAACAGCTGTTCGACACCTTTTCGTGGGAGTATTGTCTGTGCATTGGGTTTATTGACAGCACAGACCAGTTTCGCCAACTGTTTATTATGACTAATACCGGCCGAACACTTGAACTGAGTTTTGTCTAAAATTTCTTTCCGGATCTGTTGGACAATGACTGCCCCCAACACCAGACGAATATCATTAGCGAAGAGTAACTCATTCTCTTTCAAGTCATTCAACCACTTCTTTAAATCGTTTTCTGAGTCCAATTCAATCTTAGTGTCAGTAAAGGACTCGAATTCGGGCACCGGTTCTAAACTGTCAACCAATTGGTTGATATGTTCGGTCAAATCAATGAACGCCTCGTCCACCGAAGCCTTTTCCATAATTATGGTGGGGTTTAGGGCCGACACAAACCCTTTTATTGCTTCAAATACTTCATGGCTGGCCTCTCGATATCGGGTGAGGTTTGCTTTGCCTCTCACCTCAGGAACAGAGAATATGTGAAGATCAGGGCATAAGGCCTTGGCTTCGGTGCCTCTCATACCACGGGTGAGGCCAAAACTTCGGGCCTCATAGTTGATAGCAATGAGACCTCCGCCTAAAGACAATTACAACAGTTTATGGACAGGTATTGGGACTACCAATTTGGGGGCAAATAAGAAAAGGTAACAAACCTTTCCAATTGTTATACTGTGCGGTAGCACAGGGTCGTGACCAGTGTTCGGGAGCTAAACGTTGCTCGCATTGGACATAAAAGCAGTCCATATCTATAAGTGCTATCACTTTCTGGTCAAAAGACATACTCTTTTACAAACAAATTATGATTTGAATGAACTGACAATCAGTTGAACTCTACTTTCAGTCAATTGTTTTATCAATGAAAGAGTTATTTTGGCGTAAAATCATTTGTATTTTCAATACTATGCAATGCGAGGGACCGTTCAGTCATTGCACTCATACTATGACATAATATCCGCTAATTTTTAGGCCAAACATAAAATGTTTTTTAAAGAATAAAATCCTCGCATAAGTATAGAAGTAAATCAATATAGTCTAGGTTATTTTAAATTAACCACAAATATTCTACAAATATTGATTGGTAATTTGTCATAATGATGCCCTGGAACAATTTTCTTCATTAAATTATTACTTGGGATCAATTGAACGTCATTTGTATGAAACGATTGTCGATATAATCGATACAATCGTCTGAGTCTTTCTCTTTCCGTTTGATTGACAACACGTTTTGAAGCGATTTGTTGTCTGAAAACAATTTAATAATTAAATACCATTTAAACTATGGGTCGATATTCAACAGATCCGGAAAACCCGACCAAATCATGTAAGGCGAGGGGGAGTAACCTTCGGGTCCACTTCAAGAACACGAGAGAGACGGCTCAGGCCATTAAAAAGATGGCTTTGAGAAGAGCTCAGCGATACCTGAAGAATGTGATCGGGAAGAAAGAGATCGTTCCCTTCAGACGATTTAACGGCGGTGTCGGACGTAAGGCTCAGATCAAGGCATTCAACGGCACAACTCAGGGCCGATGGCCAGAGAAGAGCGCAGAGTTCTTACTTCAACTGCTCCGTAACGCAGAATCAAACGCTGATTACAAGGGTCTGGACGTCGACCGACTGGTCATCGAACACATCCAAGTGAACAGAGCGCCCAAAATGAGACGCCGAACCTATAGAGCTCACGGAAGGATCAACCCTTATATGAGTAGTCCCTGTCATATAGAAGTGATTCTTTCTGAGAAGGAACAGGTCGTCGCCAAAGCCGCTGCCGAAGACGCGGAGTCGCCGAAGAAGAAGCTCTCGAAGAAGAAAATGGCGCGACAGAAGCTGATGCAAAGGGAGTAATACCTCTCCTCTCGAATTCAAAATCTGTTTTCTTATAATACAATCTTCGGTTTGAGTTCATTATTGTATTGAAGATTAATATCGAAATTAAACCAATTTTTGTGAACTGATTTGTCTTTTGATTTAATGGTTAATCTGTTGACTAATTTAGACGAGAGTTGAGTCAAAAGTGATTTATTTTTAAACAAATAATAACTTAATTCAGAGATGTTTTAAGAATCGATAAATAATTACATTAATTATTAAGTTTTAAATTAAGTGTCGAATAAATGAGTCTATAATTCGATATCGAATTAGAATCGGAGAACAGAAAGTGAGACATGATTTCAAGCGAATGGAGTAATCCGGGGGACAATCAACCGGAGAGGTCGTTGTCATCGTATAGTATTTGGTCGTAAAGCTCAGCCTTAACTATCCGTCCGGCAAAGAACCGGCCATTGAGGGCATCCCTTCCTTTTATCGCTTCTATAAATGAGAACAGAATTAAATGATAGAAACATTTAAAACATGAAATGCTTTACTCACCGGAGGGTTGACTGAACTCTACGTATATTTTGACGATAATCTCTGCGTCTTCTTCTTCTGATTGTCTTTCCTGATAAATGATAACTCTGTTGACAAAACCAAATCTCCCGCACTCTTCGGTTACTTCAGACTCGAGGGCGTCATCCAAGTCGTCGACTCCGACCATATTTCGCAATACTATAACTCTCGACTAAATAACAAAAGCAATCAATTATTAAAGATGTGGTCAAATGAAGTCATACCTCATTCTTCCTCATCAGCTTTTGCATAAGCATTTGTCGAGCGTTGGAACCTTTGATGACAATATTTTCCTGTTGTTGTAATGTTTGCGATTCGTCGACATTACTGTTAGAATCTGAGAGCTTTTGCTCCAACTCTTTGGCCGCTGCGATGGCGGCCGCGGTCTCTGCTGCGACGTTCACCGATGCTGTGGTAGGGGTTGATGTCGTAGAACTTGAGTTATTTGTCGTCGATTTGGGGGGAGTGGAGAGAAATTTCGATGAAGAAGAAGATTCGGAACTTTTGTTTGCGTTATTGCTTTGAGAGACGACTGACGCGGAGAATGTCGTCATTAATGTCGGCGGAGGTATCGCTACCGGCATTTGTGTGACCGTAGGACTGACTGTCACTCCGGTTATGAGGCCCGGAGCTGTTGACGCTAATACTGGTTGTACTGAAGAGGAGAGACCCACAGGGGTTGGAAGCGCTAACACTGGAGGAGGAATTGCGGCCGAATTTGTACCATTAGGTGTGAGACTGGCCACTGCATCCATCGCTTGAATTTTGGCAGTCGCTGCCGCCGCAGCCACTGCAGCAGCGGTTGGCATAGAACTGGCCATTGGGGCTGAGGCGGGACCGTCAAAACAGTTAGGAGGAGTGATGGCCCGCCCCACTCTTAGGTACTGTCCGCCCAAATCGAACAAATTCATAGACTGAATGGCATCGACCGCACACTGATCGCCATCGTATTCAATAAAGCCGTACCCCTTATGTCTTCCCGGGTATTGACTTTGAGCTAATTTACAGCTTTTTATTTTACCGAATGCTTCGAACACCGATTGGATGTCCTGTTCTGTCAGATCCTGATGTATGGAAGCGACGTATATTCGATTGTATGACTTGGCCTCCTGTTGGAGCTGTTCTATGATAGGCGCCGCCTGAGGCATATTCGAGGGCCGACCCACTTTGATATTCCTGCCCCCAATCATCACTCCATTCATCTGATCCAATGCCAACTGTGCCGCTTCGGGCAAATCGTATTCGACAAAAGCAAATCCCTTATGCTTTTGAGTGATCGGATCCCACGACATGTTAATCGACTTAATGGGACCAAAGGGACAGAAGGCCTGTCTTATTGTGTCCTCTTTAAGCTCAAAGCTAATGCTCCCCACATAGACGCGACACATTAGGACGAGTGCCTGATGTCGTTGGAGTGACTTCTGTTGTTGCTGTTGATGTGCTATCGTTTGCTTAACTAAAACAGATTTAATGCTCTGTTCCATCGCATACTTCTTGGATTTGGTGACCATTTCCATCTGTTCGTTACTCAGTTTGACCAGACCTGCGGCCAAAGCGGAGGCGCGCAGAGCTCCGGGTCCGGCCAAGAGGAGACCCGTTTGTTGAGCAGCGGTGAGGTCTGCCGCTGAGGCGTCATCTGTGAAGACAAAACTCATTGTAATTATATCACAATTAAAGACATCTTTGGAATAGAAATGAGACAAAAGAATAAAATAAATGTCTTTTTAAAGGAAAATAAGAAAACATTTTGAAAATGATGTCAATCTATGGATCGAAAGTGCGGCCAATAATTAGTGTTGAGTTTTATTATCTGGAAATACAGTACCACTTATTGGTCAGACATCCGAATCAACCGCTCAACTCATGAGTGAATGAGTGATCAATACATCAAACAACTGATTGATTAGTATTTTTTGTGATTGATTTGCAAAACCAACTAAAAGAAAGAGTAAAAAAAGAGAAGAAAAACAAAAAACCGAATGAAAAACATTTGCCGCCAAAAGACTTATTAGAGAATCAATTAATTAATTATTAATTTATAATTAAATTACTTCTAATTATAGAGAAAATTGATTTAAATGTAAAAATTAATTAAAAATATTATATATTTTAACCCAAACTTTAATAGCATTTAAATTCATTATTAAATGACCGCAACGTTTGAATTTGAGTCCAATTGTATGGCTATTGAATGGCATTAACGGCACTATTAATGCAATTATCATCGAAACAATGATTATGGTCTGTAACGACACAGAAAAGAAAGAAAAAAGAAAAACATATGAAAATTCATCATTAAATTCAATATAATTTACATTTCCATCCATTAATCACTTCAGAGATTACTTTATATAACATTAAACTTAAATCAATCAATAAGTCATCGATTGATCCATCGATCGATGGATTCAATCGATCGACTCTTAATTGTCATCAAAACCTCAATTATCGTCAAAATTAACACCAAAACAGTGATTAACTGTTCAATTGATAAATACTTATGTTTTTAAGCCATTTATTCGGTTTTGGTGGATATGAAGTCACAAAATGCTAATAATGTTTACCTTCGGCTTTGATTCGCTTCATCTGCGGCTCACCATTCGTGTGGTTGGCATCGAAGGACTGTATTGACGAAGACATGTAATTAGACAAAGACATCGTTAGTTGGAAGTGATATCGACTTACAGCAGAATCGGATTTAAGTCCGGAATCGCCGTTCATTTGCATCAACATCTTTGGCGTTGTTTTGCGATTTTGTCACCGATTCAAAAACTATTGGTTTTTGACACTAATTATCAACAGATTTGACATATAATACACTCAAACAGTAGTCAACAAATGCTTCTCTACTCAAAACACTAAACTAAGTCATCAATCAATTCATTTAAATGTAAAATAAACACAATTAAAGAGATTTTAATCTCACAAACCATTTGATTATCGCTATTGTAAACAATGGATTTATCTCTACTATGTATTACCTAATTATCACAACTTTTTATATGCACAGCAATTATTCTATACATGTTTGGGGCACTGCATAAAGTAGGGCTCAAATATCGGCAAAAATGTCTGTCAAAAGACATTAGTTTTAGTTTCACTCAATAGATGTCGGCTTTCAATAGATTTACCGTTTTTTAAATGCCAGCAAAACATGTGTTAAATGTTTTGTTTATGAATTACATAATCTTTTGCTGATTTTCAAAGTTATTGATTGACAGAAGAATTGGTCGACTTTTCATTGTCTGACATTTCATTCATGAAATCACTTCAATTGTTTCATAAAATCGTTTCACAATTTAGTTATAGATATCATAATTGCAATCGTTTTATGTCTCAAACCATCAACACTTTGACCCATCAAATGAATGACCAAAACAATACCAAACACGACATCAAAGATGAAATGAAAGCCGAAGACAACTCTGGTGATCAACCAGAGGCCAAACGACTGAAAACCGGCGACAGTGAGCCATCAGAAGAGGCGGTTACTTGTGATCTGGTTGTGGACACGACCGGTAAATTCAAGAGAGAAAAACTCAGAAAATGGGTTTTACTTCTTAGTTATTGCGGACAGAATTACTACGGAATGCAAAGACAAACAAAGTAAGGCTGTCCACAGCTTATTATTAAAGGCCAGACATTTATTTCCTAATTTTCTCCACAGAGACGAGGAGTTCCCGACAGTAGAACATAAACTCTTCGAATCTCTCCGGAAGAATGAGATTATCGACGACGAGAAATATAAGGGACAGCATTTATGTCGGTTCCAAAGGGCCGCCCGAACTGATAAAGGTGTCAGTGCTATCAAACAAATCGTGTCGATACTACTTCCCGATAACTTCAAAGATCAGGTGCCGAAAGTGAATGATTTGTTGCCGCCGGAGATACGTCTAATCGACTGCTTAAGAGTTACAAAACATTTCGACGCTAAGAACTTCTGCGACGGCAGGACTTATAGCTATTTAATGCCGTCCTATGCCTTGTGTCCAATAGAAGAGAACACAACCGAAGCCTTTCGGTTATCCAAAGAACAACTCCAGGAGTTTAACGATATTTTGAAACTATATTTAGGAACTCATAACTATCACAACTTCACATCAGGGAAGGCCCCCACAGAAGCCAGTGCTATGCGATATATAATGTCGATGCAGTGCAGCGATCCCTTTCTTAATGATGACCTCGAGTTTGTTGTTATTCGGGTTAAGGGACAGGCATTTATGTTGCATCAGATTAGAAAAATGATAGGTCTGGCCATTGCCATCATGAGAGGTGTGACCATTAAGGACACTATACTCAAAGCTTTTCAAACTCTCCGCATTGACATTCCCAGAGCACCCGGTTTGGGACTATTGCTCGAAGAAGTTCATTACGATATGTATAACAAGAAATATGGCGGCGATGGTATCCACGAAGCCATTAGTTGGGAGCAGAAGAATGATGTGATCGATGAGTTCAAATATAAACACATATATCCTGTAATTGTTGAGACAGAGAGGAAGGAGAGACCGATGTTTGTATGGTTGCAGACACTTATGTTCCACACATACAGTGAGAGGAAACAGGGCGCTAATGACGACCCCAATGATATTGAAGAAAAAAGTGCTGTTTTTCTGGCGCACAGAAAAGTATTAATTGAAAACCGGGAGAAACTCGAACAGAGCTCTAAAGAGCAGACAGAGGACGAAACTCAGGGTAGAGAAGAGGTGGAAGGGATTCAAAATTGACTTAATTTTCATACATTTGATGAGTAATTTAATTGGTTTTTTTGAAACTCATTTGAGTTATGAATAAATTATCTCAAAATATATTAAGAGAAC
>JAQIWF010001151.1:0-13198 GCA_034694965.1 Ceratozetes gracilis | reverse complement strand
CTCTCTCTCTCTCTCTCTCTCTCTCTCTCTCTCTCTCTCACACACTCACTCACTCACACACACACTCACTGAAATTAATACTATCAAGGATAAATAAGATTTCATGTAGTTTTCATAAAGGGGTACACTATTGCAAGATACAAAAGCATAACTATTGATATTAGATATATAGATAATCAACAATCTAATGATAGTCGAAGTCATATACATGTAAAAAGTACTTTATATTAAAAATTTCCATGCTCTAATATTCTAATTTAATGGCTTCATTACATCTTTGGAATAATACAAAAATGAATTAGGAAGGGGTGACTAATTTTTAGGGATCTCTTCCCCCCATTTCCGGTAAGAAATGTTATTTGGTAGAGGTAAATTGGTAGACCCCCTTTGATATGTTAAATGTTTGCCTAGGTCTACTTATGAGGTTAAGATAGCGAATTGCAATTCATTGCATAAGTTGGTTGGGTGTGAGAGTTGTGCGAAACGGTGGCACAAATTAATCACAAGTATTGAGAGGACATTTTGAGCTGAAAAGAGACAAAAAAGCACATAAAAGCCACACTCGAACTCAAGTACTCATACAATGAGGTTATGTGTGTCTCAATCTTCTCAAAACAATTTGATTTTATCGCTGAGTAAACATTTAATTGTTCTTATATTATGATACGATAGACCACTATTCGTGTGATTGAATAACAGTAAAGCGCACACCACTGATAGCTAATAACTTCGAGGAGAACTGATTTATCGAAGGGATCACCAGAGGATCACGTACATATCTGTCCTTTGTTCTAAGTAACTCATTTGAATGGTGCAAATTCCTTGCAAACCATTACCTTTTAAAGCTTCCGATCTTTAATTTGCGCCAAATCTTAATTTTAAAAACCAATTACGAAATTATTTTAAGCTTTTAATTAATGACTCCTTGGTTTGAGCGGAAAAAATTATTTTCGACTCTATCTGTCCTATGATTAAAATGATTATCCATTTCGAGTCCAAATGATTCCCAGAGAGAGAGAACACATAATTACTGTTGTCTTCAATTGCTATCAAATAAATATTTTCTTTTAATTAGGCAACAAATAAGTGCATCACTTGCGTGCCATCAACTCATGTCCTAAACTCCATCCTCATTGACGGACACAACTTTAGTAAAAAGTAATTCATTGAGAAATAAGACATAACACTATTCTGTGCTACACTAGACATACAATAATAAGAACATTATTTTAGGCCTCAATATCTTCACTCAAAGCTGTGCTAAACTTGAAAATTCATTTCATATTTTTAGAGTCAGTACTCCTTTTGATTATTTGGTCGTAAGATTTCAATTGTTATTCTCTACTTAAAGTTATCCCATTTTAATGCATATAAAGCTTATTTCATTTTTCTCTATGACCAAGATTGCATTATGCTATTTTTAACATTTGCATAGAAGAATATATCATAAAATTAATTAATTATTTACAATCATTTGAAAGATAATTATAAAAAGATGAATATTATGAGGAGCTAGCAAGTTTAGGGAGGGACAGCTAATATTCTCTCTCCCCTGTCGCGGTGAAAAATGTAACATTACATCTGTGGGTAGGTCTATCGCAGGGATGAGCAAGCTCGACGACCTTAGGGAAGGGTTTTCCTCAATTTTACAAAAATTTGAGGGCGGGTCCAACAAATACTTATCAATTTTGTGTTGAAATTTTTCGAGAATTTTCACAAAACAGACTAATTTTTTTTACCAAGGTTTGCCTAAACTTTGGGTCCCGGAATCATCCGTGAATATTGCTATAACTTATAAAATGTTGGTTTGCAAGAGTCAAGTGCTAAGACTTCTATCGACAAAAATATTATAAATTCACAATTTGTTAGAAAATCATTTTATGAGTAAATCAATGAATTGATTGAATTTAAAAATAAATTGTTTTGAAGTTTACAACAAATATATTCATAGAAATGAATTATGTATTGAAAGCCTTATATGAGGCCATATGTTGAAGAAAGTGGTCGTCAGTGTCTTTTGCACAGATATAGTGACTATTACTGTGTACTTATTACTACATCTGATTCAGGTTTGGGCCCATCTGAGAGCACTTCCGTTTGGGAAGGAGTCTAACATTTGGCTGAACACGTTTACCACTGGTGCTAATTGATTGGAAAATCACACATTTGGCTAATTGTGAGACTTTTTCATTAAAATACTCGCAAAGGAAGATCTGAAGCCATGAGAGTGTTTCGAATCGATAGTTAAAACTTGCTTTTCAGGTGAGAGAGGAGTGTGTGCTGATTGTGTGGTGAGCTGTGCTGAGCAGATGGCAGTACTTGGGAATGGAAACAATAGTTTTGGTGCACTTGTTCTCCAAACTTGTTGTAAAACACGTCCGCTGTTAAGATCAGTGCTGTTGAGTACACGACAGGAATAACAGTAAAACTCAATTCAAAAGCGATTGAAAACTTTTAAAACTATATTTTGTGCGAAGTTTTGTTTATACGAACTTTTATCGAGTTTTCAAGTGATGGCATCTCCGGCCCCATACGAGTCCAACGAGTTGGCCGTCCATCACTCTTCGATGTCATCTCCCTATCACTGTGAGACTCATGTCTTAAGCCAACTCTCGCCGTCCAAATCAGGCAATAGTTTGAGCCAACAACATAGCACCGACCCCTCGACCCCTAATAGTGTTTATAACTTATATAATGACACTTCTGGAAGTCCGGGCGCTTCCTTAGACTGGACTTATCATCGCGAACAAGATATGGGATATCCATCAGAACAGGAGGGCTCCAGTCCTCTAGGTTTGTACGGTCACCAAAATATGAATTCAGATATGGGTCTGACCGTAAGTCATGGCCACCATTTAGTGAAAATGAGCGCCTCTCATATGGCCAAAGGTGTGGGTCGAGGTGGAGGAGCTGCCGGTCAGATGGCTGTGGAGCAACGCATAAGAAGACCAATGAATGCATTCATGGTTTGGGCAAAGGCTGAGCGCAAGAGACTGGCGGATGAGAATCCTGACCTACACAACGCTGATCTCAGCAAAATGCTCGGTTAGTTTGCACTCTATTTTTGTATCATTTATTTTAAGACATTTTCATAATTTTTCATATAATGAAAAACTTGAGATCAGATTCCAAGCGAAAGGTTTTCCACTCTATTATCAAAGGATACGCTTCTCTTTAACAGCTCATTATCTCTCAATTCGTTACTAATCGAGGAAATAATTCTTATTATTTCTTAACTCAAAGACAGGAATATTAGAGAAATTTTAAGTTTTTTGTCTAAACAGTCAATGGATTAAAGACTGAAATGATTTATATATTTTTAATTGATTTGAGCTCTGCCTCCTTGGTATGGCCAGTAATGCCAGCACTGCTCTGCATTAACACAAATCTTTTAAGTGATGTATACTTTTCATAAATGGGTTGCAATCAAAGTCTATTACATTAATGGACAGTCGGATGGGTTTGAGTGAGTGTTGCCTATGATAGTCATCTGAGAAATTTGTTGAATAATTAGTCGTCTTTTTTTAAATGTAAAAGTTTTTTGATGGGAAGTAAATAAGTATTGCGATTAAGAAAAGTAATTACTAACTCTTATTATTATTTTTATTATTTATCAACTTCTTGAGCAACGCTCGACCAGAACCGAGTTCTTAATATAAATCTAGCCTGAGGCAATTTTCCACCTTCAATTCAAGAAGTCCTACTTTACACACATTCAAAGCCTACTTCATTAGAGATGAGGTGAATCTCTCTTAAGTTTTGATGAGTTTTCACTTAATGATAGTTAAGTCGAATCCCTGTCCGAACGGCTACTGTAGGCAATGGTTACGATCTCTGACTAATCGCAACGAATGGCATCACAAACAGCACACAAATCATTATTATTATTATATACCCTTTTAATAGTTTAGTTATTCTCGTTTAAAGCCATTCCTCATCCGAAGGAGTTCTGAATATTAAAGAAGTGCACAACACATACACATAACACATACCATAACCACCAACTGTTTGATATAATATGTTATATCGAGTCTATGAAATATATGCAAAGTTTTATGCGTTTTCGCCTCAGGTTTTGTTTAGTGTTTCACTTCATGCTAATGCTCAGTATATTTAACCTCTGATCCTTTTTTAAGGACTACCGTTCCTCGACATTCTTACACAACTTGATTTCCCTCCCTTAGCCTCTTCCAGAGTAGGCAATCCATAAGACAATAAGACTGAAGAGACCCAACACTCAAGTGATTTATATTAAAGAAAATAGTAATAAATGTGGCATTACTTGCATTACTTGAAACTAAAAACCGTTTAAAGTGTAATAAATTCAACGATTATTCGCTGATGAAAATCGTAACCGAAAAACAGCGCAGAAATCGGCAATAAATACAGAAATATATTTTTAGGCAATCATTGCTTGAGTCGAGGGTTTTATTATTGTTTTTATATTGTTTTCTATTTTGAAGTCAAGTTAATCACTGATTAAGTTTAAGCCAACGAACCAATGAATCGCATTTATAAGACAGCTTTAAATGGCACGGAAGCGGTCAATGGTTGCCATTAAATGCATCACTTTATCGAAGCCATTCCTTTGACGAGTAATCCATCAGTTTTTATAAAATCCATAGCGAAGCCAATAGGGCTCCGGTAGGGCGCTCTCGGCCTTAATGGAACCGACATAACAACTGGTCTGATCGCAAGCTTTGTGCTCTTGAAATATGTTGTGTAAGAATTCGTTAAACTTAACTAAACTTAACCAAAACATACAAAACATTCTACAAAACAAAAAATATTTCGAATGCTTTTTCCTAATTATTATCGGTTTTAGTTTATTTCAACCAAAAGTTAATTCAATTTCAAAGTCTGTCAGCTTTTGATAAAATCGAAATGAGATTCCTTTCGATAAAACAACAAATGCTTGTATTGGCGATCGACTCAAATATGCCTTTAATCCGGATTAACGAATATATTATTTAAGTTTCGTGAGAAAAGTCATAATTCGGAAAAAGTCGAGAAAATTAAAGTCAAAGCAAAACTCGAAGCAATGATAACAATGAGTAACGAAAAACATGAAGATTTAGACCTTGCGTTTAGATATGGGTAGCATTAGTGACATGCAATCATCTAAGCGTTTGCATTAAACACTCGATTCTTCCTCGTCCTCAACATTACTTTGAAAAATAAAAGATTGCTTTCTCTGCTTCCAAACACTTCCAAACTCTTCTCTCCTTTTACTCTCGCAGTTGTGCTCGACCTTCAAAGCACTCACCGTTGCTTTAAATCCTTTTTTGTGACATCACTTCTCAAACAAATTTCTTGAGAATTTGATCGCCAACACAACTCTTGGAAAGTTTGTGGAAAAAAATTACTTCTGATTTCCCCTATTTTTTATTCACATAATAGGCAGAAGTGTTTTCAATGTTTATATTAGTTTTACGCCAATATTGATGTAAATCTTTATTTGTAACTCGAGTTGTGTTTAATGAGTTTTGGGATATTTAAGAGTAGAAAGCGATGAATATGTATTGGTTGATGGCTGCAAACTTGCAAATGATTGCGTGCGGTATACCTGTGCTCAGGACTAATCCATTGGCAGTTCGATTGTATTGCGTGTTAAATAATTGTGCGAAACCTTGAGGTCCCAAAATTGAGAAATATATAAAATAGAGAAATGTTTATACAGCCTATCATAAGGAAGGCTAGCAATGAATCTTAAAGTTATTTTCATTACTAATATTACTAATATTGCTTCTATTGCTCCCATCGCTACTTATTAAAAATCCATTGGTTTACTAATCATAGGTTTGGGTAGTTATTAGACGTGAGACGTTAGACAGCATTCGTTCACTTATTTTCCCATTTTTTTCATTTCTACTTAACATCCATTAACTATCAAAAATTATTTATACTCTATATATCTTTATATCAAATAAAACACTTTTAATATATTACATTCCGGCACAACAAATGAAATATTGAGTTTTAAACACCACAATATTGTCCTCATTTTTCATTCTCTATTCACAACTCATTTATTGAAAATATTTTTCGCTTCAAAAATTGATTCTCGAGTTTCCGTTTCCCATACAATGTTGAAAATAATTGATTTTTTGTCACTAATCCCACACCAATTGCTTTGTTAGCAAATTATCGCAAAATTTATGATAAATTTCAGATAAATCTCTTTGTTTATTATCTTCACTATCGAAAGATTGGCAGAATTTCGTCAAATTTCCTACGCATACAAAACCAGATTATTTTTTTGCTAAAAAATAACATTACTTTCAATAAACTATTTCAAAAAACAACGAAATCCTCACAATTATTATCATTTGATGACATTTAGATCTCTTTTTGAAATCGCATATAATTTCGCGTCAACTCATTTGAGGAGTAATTTTCTTGCATCTAATCAGAAGTAAATGATCCTCACCCTTTTTAGAGCAAACCCATTATTTTGAAGGCTCTTAATTTTGCAAACTTTAATCTTCATTAGAGTTTTAAAAATAAATATAATTTCCTTTGATTTGAATTTTTTGCAACAATTTTGACTTCGTTGGGGTCGATATCTGAAATGAATTCTTGGGATTCTTAAAGAGATTCCTTGAATTCAATCATTTGTTTCATTCAATTGAAGAGTCTATTCAATGAAGAGTTGAAATATTGATAAAATAATTTAAGAGTCAAATCATTCATTGATTTGAAGTATTCTCTGAAAAAAGTAATTATTTGTTGACAATAATTGCTAAAAAAATACTCACAACTAAGTTATTAGCGTTAAATTAGCTGATAATGATTGGAGTGAGCATGATTCAAATTAATGTTTCGACTTAAAATGCTTAAAGTCTAGAGGATGTTCTCAATGAGATTGAGGTTTAATTTGTATAATTGGGCGAAATTCTCATTAACTGGTTGTGAAAATGATATATTTAAAAAGTGATTCTGTGCTCATTTGAATGGGTTGTGGTATTGATGTATAGCACGAAACTGAAGTCCAGGACTATTTGCACAGAGTTGTGATGGATCTGACAGAAGCTCGAATCACGACTCATGTGATATCATTACCCCCAATAAGATCGCATACATTTGCTATAATTGTGTGCGAATTAATTTAAAGCGGTTGCGTTCAAGCATTGTCATCCCTGTGCGAGCAGTGGCCCACATATGAGCACAGACTCACTCATTACTCCCTCAAATCTTATTTAACTCCATCACAACGACATTGAGATTGAGATATAGAAAGAGAAATAAAGAGTATTATTGAGATCGAGAGAGAAAATTATTGCACGTATTTATGTCACCGATAATTACATTTAATGATAATCGAGAGGCCTTACAATACAAGTAAAATAGTACAGCACTCAACCTGTGCTAAGAAAGGCAGACTCAGATCCAATACTGCTCTTACTATTTGGCATTTTAGGGGTTTATCTCTTCAAAAGTGGAGTTTTGGAAATAAAAATTTAAATAAGAAATGAATGCATTTTTGTTGTAAAATAGAGTACAGAATATACTGTTTTGATAGAAGAAAAAAGTTTTCATGAAAAGGAAATAAGTCTTTTTGTGACGTATGTGCAGATTGAAGATAAGTACGCAAAAACTGGTCACGAAATTGAGCGTATGGTAGGGCTGGTTTGAACTTTTTTATTTTAAGAGATCAGGGTGGGATCTACCAAACCATTGTTATCCCAATGCATCAGAGTCCTAGTTTTCATTCTAGTATTTACAATAATGTAACACTTGGCTCAACCATACCAGCACTGAAAGGGTGTAGTTCTTATGCTGTTGTGTCACAAAACGAGATACAGCTCTGAGCCCGCATTGCATTTGACTTATGTTTCCCGTATGTAATTTAATGGCTGACCCCAACACTCTGTGACTATGACTTTGCGTTTCTGACCATAGATTTGAGTTTTATGAGCACAGAATAATTGGTGGGAATCCACTCCAGATTACTGTTGTTAGACGACTGATGAGGAGTTGATCAGCTCTCACAGCATATCACTAATGTTGTGAAGCCTACAATTTAGGTTTCATTCTCTATCACTCTTTCGCACAACTCATACCCAACACATACCCAACACATACACAACTCATACTCTGTTCTATCATTTTCGACATTTTCTGCTTTTCATCCCAAAACCGATAAAATTGCAAACATTTCATGAGTTAATAGGCATTGAATAAAGGATTGGTGTCTGTCTGTTAAGAGAATTAAGCAAATCTCCAATTCTGTGAGTTATTGAGTTTTTGGCCAACTTTTTGCTCTTCTCATAAAACGAGTTCTGTCTGTACTTATTGTACACATGTTTAAAACCAATGCTAAGCTTTTCTTTGTTTTTCTTCAGCAGAACTTAATTTATTTTAAAATTAAAATTAATATTTTGATAAAAAAGATAAAATTGATTACATTTTACTATTAATCTAATGTAAAGGCAATTATTAATTCAATATAATTAATAAATACGTTTAATATTAATATTTATGCCATGAATTAAGTGCTCCACTATTAGAATATATGACTAAATAATAACTAAATTAATATGAAATGTCAGTAAAAGTCTAAATGATGTGCCTAGAGCAGTTATAAGCTGAGAGCTTAGTATGAGCATAGTATGGTTGAGCCTACTAAGAGCATAGTATGAGCATAGTATGAGCATACATGAGCAGAGATTGTAAATTCCTGTGCCATAATTGCAGGAATCTTGTGCTTAAATCTTCTTTTAATGGCTTCACCGCTTTGATGATGAACAAGAATCTGATAATAAAACAATGACCTGACTCTAACTTAAAGTCTAACGCAAACCTAAATCTATATGTGGGAAGAAGAAGATCTAAGCCCTGAGCGAATACGCCTCGATTCAAAATTAGCAAAAAATAATATTTGAGATGCCATTTGATGGATGCAATTAAAACTAAATTATTAATTGTAATAACTCTTTACAATTAGATTCAATTTACGTCTCGCTCTGTCCAGTATTTAGGCCAAGAGTTAGACATAGTTTTCTCATATGTGCACAACATTCACTACATACAGGCCAGGCATAGAGCGCAGGCAGTGTTACCTATACGTGACATGATTACCAGATTATGTAATCACAACTTGTATTTAACCTGGAGCAATTTACGCACTTTGAATTGGAAATCAACTTTTACCATCTTTCAAATACTCATACCATTGAATAGTAAGAAGAAATATGACTCGAGTCGTGTTTTTTATTGATAGCATTTAATTTATTACTAAATTAATTATAAAAAGCAACAAAGTTTATACCAAAAGTGATTAATAGCACCGATAGGAAAGCCTAACTCAATATTTTAATGAATGAAACTAAACATTGTGTTGTTTTTTGCTGCTATTAATTTCACAAATATTACAACCATTGCTCAACCGGTGCTCAACCAGTGCTCAATACAACGGTATTTAATGCCTAAACAATTATGACAAGAGGTCAACATATAAAGCACTCAATTAAATATTCTGCGCTCAGGAATCTTAATGAGCGGTAATGAATAGATTAGCACTAAATTATCGCAGAGTCGCAAACATCACATCAATTGAAGCCAATTGTCATTCAATTGTATGCCTTGTCTTTCACTTTTCCGATTCAATGCAAATCTTTAGCCTTTTTTTCTTTTGGTAATAGTTTTGAGCTTTTTCTTCAATCAACTCATTGAGTGTGTGTTGAAGTGAAATAAAACACATCTCTGGTATCCCACCCACAGGTAGACTGCATTGAACGCCAGATAAGTCGCACCTGACCTATACTGGAGTACATAAGATGTGAGTCTTCTTATCCAAATAGTGTGTTTGTGCGTAACACCCAATCATACATATCATAGATATCATTCATATCGTGGAATATCATATATCAATACATTATCTCCAGATATCATTTGTGGCACTTCCTGTTCAAACAAAATTTCGTACAATTTTTCAAATATCTTTGAATGCAATGTTTTTTAGTATTATGTGATCATATGATTGATGAAATATTTTGTTATTAATAATTAGAAAAATTGAGAGGATTTACGGTTGAACACCAGCACAGCACAGAATGCACAGCACAGGTGAATCGAAGGCCCAATATAATCCCGAGTGAAATCTTTATGCGTGATCGAAGTCTTGCAGCGCATCCCTTATCCCATCTTTTATGGTTTGAGTGGCGCTATACTTATTGTGAGCCGAGTTTTAGTTGTGCTGTCCTATGCTTTTCGATCATCTTATGTGTAATTGAATATCTGAGCGTAACCTATAATTATTGTTTAATCTATGAAAGGCATATAATATCAGCCCCTTTTAGGGCATCAAATTTTTGATAAGAACCAAAAACTTAAACTATTTTTACGCATTAATTAACTTTATTTTTAATATTAATAGTTGTGAATATCCATCGCTTTAGTGATGAGCTGTAAATCTGTAAAACATGTTATACTCAGAACTTTTCGATTAGAACTCAGTCTCGATGTATGACATAAGTCTGGCCGTTGTTTGCATGTCATCAGAGACCTGAGCTCATACCAGTGCTCATACCTGAGACCTGTTAAACCCTTGATGGGCACAAATATTAAATAATGTGAAGTTTGGGTGTTTTCCGTTTAGTAGATGTGCCGCTCTTTAATTAGGTGCGACTCTGATCACGACTTCATACACTCTTACAGAACAACTGAACTAACTTTATATCAAAAAATCTTTTTATCCAATTTGAATGAAAATTGAAGTCAAACTCTGGTCTTCGGCTCAGATTTGTACTAATATTTGAAACGATTGGAGAGATAGTGAAAAGAAATGAAAAGCAAAACACGTTTCAAGATCTAGAACCACAGATCACAGCTGCCATTTCACAATCGTTGTGCTGACCCTCTCCTCCCCTTTGATAGAGTTGACCTCATCCTTCATTTATTTCCTTAACAAATAATTATTTCATTCGTTGATAAAAACTTTTTAATTATTCGATCGTTTCTTTCGCTTTCGTTTTCATTCAGGAAAAAAATGGAGAGCTTTGACGCCTCAGGAGAGACGACCCTATGTTGAAGAGGCTGAGCGACTACGTGTTCAGCACATGCAGGACTATCCCAACTATAAATACAGACCCCGTAGACGAAAACACGGCAAAAGGAACTGTAGGGGTGGTCGACAGGGCCATAATGAGCCAATTCCTATGCCTGACAATATGTCACTCATGGCTATGTATGGCTCTCAGGCCGGTGCTATCCATATGGATGGTCCGGATAACTCGTCAATCAGTCCTCCATCCCTGGATTACTGTGGTGTACAAACACCTGAGTCGTCTCCACACGGAAGTCCATTCAGTATTGGAGAGTCTTTGATGCGAAACAATAGAATATTAGACTCATTTCGTTGCACTGATAACAACACTTCCAATGCTTTAAACCAACAGAACTCCACTCCAGTTATGTATACTAGAGATGAGTGCAATTTATCGCTGGCCAAAGACGCAGCCATTGGTGCGGAATTACAAAATGATTTTGGAAATATGCCACAAACCAGTACCTTAACTGACTCTATCAGATCCCTTCCCACGCCTGAGATGTCACCGGTCGAGTCGAACGACAAAGAGGTGCACAACCATCACATTCACTATCATAACCACATGCAGAACGCACCGCCACAACAGCAACACTTGCTTTCATACCAATCAAATATGTCGCGGCCTCTGACCATACAGACAGATGCCGGACCCGCACACGTCATGTTTAACGACCAAAGTGGACATAAGCCCAGCGCTGGTATGTTTAGAAATGACAATCCGGTCAGTCAATTGATCTCTCGCTTCGAACCGGAGAGATCCTCATTCCTACGCAACGTCTGTCCCCCCTATCGATTCCGAATGCCTTCCCAATCGGATATGAGAGACGACGCAAATGAATCGCAAAACCATTTATCGCATCAGTACTCGAGTCGATCAATGCTTCAGCACCAGTTGGAACAGCCAACTGGCCAATCACGACACTGGTCACAGACTCAGCACATTCCTAACTATTCGCAGCAATTCGGTTACGATTACGACACAAAACCAGAGCTTAAACCAAATGTAGATATGATTAACACTGAGAACAATGCGCTCGAATCCAGTCATCACAACTACAACTCATATTATATGAATGTTCCGTCCGTTCCGTCCCATATGACTGATGGCTTACTCTTAGATGGGTTGACACAACACAACGATTTGGATCAACTGCTCATCAGTAGTAACCATCTCTCAGAACAACACAACCATATGATTCCTAACTATGAGGGACATACCAATAATCTGGGCCTTAATGATAGCCATTTGCAGCCACACAACCAGTCCTGTGATAATAAATTTAGTTCCGAATTAAAGAAAGCGATGGCTGTCAGGGATTTGTTATAAGTTATAACCTTTTAATCAACGATTCATTTGTTTCTAATGACTGCCAAAGCTTTCATTCAAACATTTCTACAAAAAAAACACTTATTTTTCGAATAAACTTAATGTTTGAAATATTGAGTCCTTTTTCAATATTCAAAGCATTAGTAAATGAGTGGAAACCAGAGCTGAAAAAACCCGACATCCCCTTGTTCAACCAATACCTTAGTATTCAAGTTAAAATTAGAATTAGGCATGTTAATCTCATGCATTTACTTGTGTCAATTGATAATTTGTCGATTTCAAGCCAAGTGCCCTTGCTCAGTCAAGAGTCCATAATAAAAGTAGAAAAAATTGAACCTTCAGTTCAGTATTTATTTTTCAAAATTGTCTGACTTTTTGTATCTCAAGTCGATTGAGATATTTGTTGGACTTTATGGTTGAATACTCTGGTCTTCAGTTAATTAAAGTTTCAATTGAATTAGGATTTTGTGTGCCTTACGATTGATTGAAAACTTAGAGTAAAAGTCATTCTTGTATTTCAAATGAATGTTTCGATTCGAGGGATTATTTCAGGGTTTCATTCATTTGCCGTTATTTTCGATTTAAACAATTATTGTTAACCAAATGTAAAGTTAAAATCATGTCTTTATTATTATTATGAATATTAGATAATTGTGTTTTTGTTACCTCTAAACACAAATCTGTTGAGATATATATGAATTCATTTATATTTAGTTCAGTTTATTAGATAAGAATAATTGGATTGTTATCTGACATACGTTTAATGTATGTCTAAATGTATTTAAAATTATAACTAAAATACATTAAGAAAGACAAATATA
>JAQIWF010001150.1:0-13199 GCA_034694965.1 Ceratozetes gracilis | reverse complement strand
CCTGCTACTGGGTACTTTATTAAAAATTAAAAATAATAGAGATCTTGATATAATAGACTTTGATATAAAATTAAATGAGTTTGAAAATATTTACAGTTTAAATTTGCTAGATCTAAATGCTAGATGCCAAATTTAAACTGTAAATTCTTTAAAAAATGGATAGTTCCATGATACCTTACAGAAAATACTATTTTTCAAAAATTGACCAGGGCCCTTCGATTTTCAGTGTATTTTTAAAAACCGTGCAACATTTAAGATGAAGTGATAAAATATCCCACAAAAGGGGCCCATTAATGGACTGGACTAAATCCACTTAGAAAAGCCACAAAGAAAATTCTCTTTATAACAAAAGATATTTGGATTTTTTTTGTTTGATTAGAAATATATAAGCAAGGTGTCTAAAAAGTATTTTCTGAAATTTTAAAAATTTGATTTTAATGATTTTAATTTTACAATCATATCATAATGATTTTCTCTTATTCAATGGTAATATAAAATCAGTGGGCCACTTGTTACTTGTCCATGTCATAAGGGTATTCGCAAATATCAATTATAGCAATAAATTAAATGTACTGTTATATATAGAACCTTATGTGATTTAAATTTTATAATATTAGCTTGGTCAAAACTAAAGAATTTTATAAAATTAATTTTAAGTTTTTCTTTATTCAAAAATTAAAGAAACCTAAGGAGTTTTGACTAAATACCAATTTCCATAGTATACTTTCATAGTGCACCTCAATCTCTAAGGCAACCGTGCTTAGCAAATATAGGAAATATAAAAGAGTAAATGCTAAACAAAGCGAGAGCAAATTTAGTAACTTTTAAATAAAAAATTAACAAAATTGTAATATTTCTAAAAATAATGCATTAAGACTATTAAACTCTATAGAAAATACATCTCAGTTTTTTTTATAAAGCTGTTGATTTTGCTATATTCTTCATAAAATGGTAGGTTTGATTAACTAGGGAGTAAATGATCATGAAACTTTAGTAACTGCATGAAAAATAGCATGCTCATTCATTTCTGGGTGTAGAACACAATGGTGTTATTTATTTTTGCTATTGGCCAAGTCTTAGGCAGTAATCTTGGTCTCAAATATTTACTTTAAGAACGTGTATGAAAGCTCTAAAACTTAACAGTGAAAGATTAAATTTTTAATTTTAATAAGACAAAAGTCAAGTTTATAAGTTATACTCAGTACTCAAATATCTACTCAAATCCAAGAGTGTGTTTTTATCTTTAATCAAATATGTTTTTATCTAATAGTCAGTTACACTATTTCAACTAGCTAATCATATACTCACGTCTTATTTACATGCTTAACAGTTTATGCATTATTTTTGAATTTGGATAAATGTATAAGAGTTTGTTTGAGACTGACTTTGAGAAATGAATGAGCATGCTAATTTTTAATAAAGTTCCTAGGGTTTCATGATAATTTACTCTCTAGTAAAAGGTAATAGGATAATACATAGCCCATTAAATTGATTTTCATATAATTTTAAAAAATCTTTCTTTGAGTTAAAAACTTGAAAAGTTAACTTCAACATAAGTGAATGTCTTAAGATGAAGTTTTTTAAAAATTTAAAATTTAACTTATTCTGTCAAAAACGCTCAATTAAGGCTAATCCCAAAAAATAATTTTAAACTTTATTTTAATAAAATAGATTGCTTGATATCAGTTGGTATCATGGAGAATTGGAATATTCTACAACATTATGTAGTAACAGAAACGGATAAAACACAATTAACACCAGGTGATGTTAAACTAAATAAACTACAATGCTTGATATATTTGATTGGAGAGAAGAATCATCAAATTGGATTTCCTTATTACAACGAAAATTTTAAAAAGCGTACCAGGATATTTAACCCTATAATTGCAAATATAATTCCAACAATTATTATGCTCAGGGATATTATTTCATACTTTTATACAGATGACACCTTTTCAATATTAATGGGTGATTTCACATACAAATTTGATTATAGGTTTTTAATGAGGATAGGAATCATTAATTTTTATGTGATCCATGTTTTAAACCAAGTGATAAATCACATCAAGATAAAAAAAAATAAATTCTTTAATAGCTATGTTAAAGAAAAAATTAAATTTAATCAAAATTTATTAAACCAAATGAGACATAAATTGAGATACTTAGATAAATTTATATCCTGGTATTTCGCAATACTCGGTTTCTCTTATTCATTTTTATTTTTAATAATAAATTGTACGCTGCTCCAATTATTAACCATTGGCTTATTCTGGAGCGCTTTATTTTCATTACAAGTAAGAATAGTAGGTGAAATGTATACTTGGAATCTCATATATTTTACTTCGTTTTGCAATTATTCAACATGTTTAATCAAATCAATTAATAATAAGATTAATCGAGTTTTAAAACAAAATATAAGGATAAATAATTTGCAAATTTTAAATATGCTAAAAAATATTGACAGAGTGTATAATAAAGTAATGTGTCTAAATAACATTTGGTCACCTTTTTTATTAATCAATTGGGTTCTATTGGCAATAGTGATGGGCTGTTATAGTATTCCAGTAATTTTTGATAAAAGTGACAATCCATTTCTCAAAATAGTGTTTCTTTTTTTAATTGGTTCCGTTTCCATCTTTATTATAATAATTGCAATATTTTGTAGTAAATTTGTGTTGCACGCTGATAAAACATATATTATTTTGAGCAAACTATATTGTAACAAAAATCTTCATATAAATATAAAGCAAAAGATTAAGGTAAGCTTGAATTTATATTCTTCTAAACATTATCAGTGATGCGCAAAATCGGTCAAACCAAGGGTTATCAAAAATCTCCCATAGGATGCGAAAAGCAAGACAGATCTAGTTCTGAAATAATATCAATTGACCTGCTCCGGACGAAAATACAATACTACCTTCGTTTGAAAGCAACCGTGAAACTATTAATGTTAAAATTAGTAAAATTCGAATTGACTTGCTAACGGTCATTTTATTAAAGATTCTTCATATCGATATTAACATGTTCAATGTAATGATTAATCAAACTAATTATTAATAAGAGACTCATTGACAAGCAGCTAGACTGCAAGCCAAGCGCTCTCCCTGTTGAGCCAATCTAGCTGCTTGTAAATGCGTCTCTTATTATACATTACATTGAACATGTTAATATTGATATGATAAATCTTTAATAAAATCACCGTTAGCAAGTTAATTCGAAGTTTACCAATTTTAAATCATAACGTATCTTACAAGAAGTACGCCACATATCACCCCTTGCCGAGGGCGAGACAGACAATTTTTAATCATTAGAGTATTAATATACTATAAGTGTGTCTGCTGTGCTTTAATCACATTAATAGTTCCATGGTTGCTTTCGAACTAGGGTAGTTTTGTTTTTTCGTCCGAAGTAGGTCAATTGTAATTGTATTTTTGGCAAATTTTTTACACTTAGAATAAAGATATTTTGCCAAGATTCACCCTTTACTATTGTCTCTGATAATTATATCTAAATTTTGAATGGTGATAAATGGTGAACTGTAACAAATGATAAATATTCTATAGATGATGATTTGTATTGAAAGAACCGCTCAAAAGCAAATTGGATTTTATTGCGGGGGATTATTTATAATTGATGAACCTAGATGTTATCAGGTAATATTTAAAGTTAATTATATTTTAACTATTTTATTTTTTTCAGTGGTTTATCTTTATGATTATGATGGCATTAAAAGTAATTGAATTATCCACGTAAAATATAAAAATTAAAGTTAAAATATATTTGTGAATGAATAAAATTATATTATATTTAATTAAATTTTAATTAGCACCTTGCATGGCATACCTATTTTTTCATAATGACCTGCAACTTTTAAATAACCAACATTTTAACCAACAATTTAATCAATTAATGTGAAAATTATTGTAAAACTTTGTATGTAAAGAATAAAATCAAATTAAAATATTATCTTTAAACGGTGCTAATTTGTTGGTTATGACGACATTTAGCTGTAATAATAATAAATTATTATTAATAATAATACTAATATAACTAAAATTATGAAAAATATCAATTAAATAATATGATATAAGTGAGTTCGTAGCCAGTTAATTTAAATAAGCAAAATTTTAAACTAAAATTTTAGTGGCAGTTTTGAAAAAATTCTATGTATAGTTTTTACAATGTGCGGATACCCCTTTTACCCCATCTTTGCTAGTAAATGAAAATATTTTCTTTAGAATTAATGAAAATGAAAATAAAACTTGAGAGAATGAGATAAACGAGAAGACAGACATCTCTTGTAATGAAATTTTAATGTATTTATTTAAATGTCAGAAATATTGATAAAACACTCAAGAGATGGCATAACATTGACTTAAATCTACTCATTAAATTAAAAAAGTTAAAATATTTTTATAAATTAAAAAATTTTGGTGAACCTTAGAGCTATTTACTTAAAATTGCCTTAAACTCTTCATCCTCCCCCTAAACTCAATGAATTTATTTACTATCTATTTACTTTATTTACTAGATTTCAACCAGTCAATTGCTATTACAAATTATTTATATTGTGACCGAACGGGTTTACTAGACTATAGAATGAGTGCTAACCGCTGGTCAGCAGTAGTGGAGAATCTAATTAAGTATAATATAATGGGAAGGATTGCTAAGTAAGTTCTAAACTGATTTGAGATGCAGTTAATGATCGGCTGATCGGATCTTTAAGAGATCTCTTAATTATCAAAAATAGTATTGTAATGCCCGTGTTTAGTTTAGTGGGAATTAAATCTCTAAGACTTGTGAAACAATTAGCTTGATCATTCCATTTGTGATTTTATTAATTAATACATCATTTATTATAGACCCATATTTTGGGACGTATTTCCTTTAGTTCACTGCTGGCTCTCATGTATCGAAATTTTTACTTTTTAATTATAAATAAATTGTCTTTAAATTAATTTAAAGTTCAGTTTTATTTAATTGAAGGATTTTAAACTCTTTGTGACTCTATCGGCCTAAGGTTCTCATAATGTGAAGTCTCGGGAACAAGTCTTCGTCTTGAGGATCGATTCCTGCTCAACGATCCAGTGGTTGGCTCAACTGAAGTGCCCAAATCAAGACCCGTTCTAACCCCCATATCTGAGCTAGGCGTCCTCGGCGTTTCACTTACTATACCGATAGAAGTCGTTCGAAATTAGGTCATGAATTAAGTTTAGATTTATAAAAATAGAATTTACATAAAAAGTGCTTTTCTTTACTTTATAACAAAATAAATTTTAATAGAGACAAACATAACGCACGGCACTCAGATAAAGACTGAAAACTTTACAGAGATTTCTAATCAGAACTGTCAGAAAGTTCTTTGTGCTGTGTTCTTCAGCACGAGTGGTCTGGTGAAAGCGTTCATACTGGAGGGACAGAAGACTGTCACAGCTCTCTGGTACACCCAAGTATGCCTCCCTGAAGTGTTTGCACGCGCCCCCGAGAAGCGCATTCTTATACTACACGACAATGCGAGACCTCATGCGGCAAATCTCATACAAAAGTTTTTGAGTGATAATTGTGTCGCAATCGTTCCGCATCCGCCTTATTCACCCGACCTCGTAATGTGCGACTTCAGGCTATTTAGTGGTCTTAAGCGAAATCTTCCTTCGCTTCGGAGGAAAAGTTCAATGACGCAGTGATGGCCTATTTTGAGTCAATACCTAAGGAGTAGTGGGCGCGCGCGTTCCAACTGTGGAAGGACAGAATGACCCGGTGCATAGAGTTGAAGGGGGGCTATATTTAATAATCATATAAATTTATTATCTTAAAGTATAACCATTAAAGAGATATCTAAGATTTTCTGTATGACCTGATAACAGTTCAGGCGGTCGCATGATAAGAAGAGATCTATTCTAAGTTCCAGGCGCCTCATTGATTAGAAAGCCCTTTATTTTAAGCTCGTATCATTGAAATACTAAGAGCTAAGTTTAGCTTTGACCATAATATTTTTTTTATTTTAATAAAAATCATGGAAAATAAAATTTAAAAAGTGTGCAATTATAACCGTTTAATATAAAAAAATACAAAATATGTTTTAACGGTAAAGCATGTCCATGTTTGATATTCTTGTGCTAGTATTATAATGAACTTATAAAAACTGACAATTACATCCATTATTCAGTCTTTAATTGTTAATTATTAATATCTAGATTCAATATTGACATAACACTTTTGAGGTAATAAAGTGAAATTAAACCCTTTTAAATATTCTAGTTCGTAACCTGGTGATAAACTTAATTTAAAATTTTGCAAGAGTTTAGCCAAACACAACTGCATCTCAACTTCTGCGAATCGTTGACCAATGCACATTCTTGGACCACCACCAAAAGGTAGAAATGTCCATGGTAAAGGCTTTGCATTTAGAAATCTTTCCGGCTTATATTCTAATGGTTGTGGCCAATAATCGGGGTCTCTGTGCACAACGTAAGGCCATATCTCCATTAATGTACCAGCTGGTATTTTCATTCCTATTAAAAACAAAAAATATAATTAATTATATAATTAATTGCATCTTGTAGAACTATCATTGTTATAAATATAATCGAGCAAAATTATAATTATTATATAAAATTAATATTTAAATTTTGTTATATTTTCTAATTTTAAGATATTTCAATTGATAATTTAGAATCACCTTTCAATATAATATCTTTAGAACAAACACGAGTTATAAGAACTCCGGTAGGAGATAGACGCTGGCTTTCATCGATGCAAGCAATAAAAAATTTTAATTCCCCAAGGTGCTCGTATGTTAGCTCCTTCATGTTCTTGATTTCATCATAAGCTCTTTGTTGATAATGAGGGTACTTGGCCAAATAGTATATTGCGTGCAATAGGGATGCACTCGTCGTTTCATAAGATGCTACATAAAACATGAGACACTGTGCAACCATTTCCACCTTGGTTAGCTTTTTTACTGAGGTGGTGCCATCCATTGCTTGATTAATCTTTAGCAAATCAATTAGGATTTGTACTAAATCTGGAATAAGTAAGATATAAATACTCTTCTCTAAAATGAAATCAAATATGTCTCTAAAATTACCCTTGTTAGTTTGTGATTGCTTATTTAGCTTTTCCCGTTCTATTACTATTTTATTCGTTAGGTCTGCAAAGAATTCAGTTATTGTTGAGTCGAAAAACTCCACTTTTAAATATTTGGCTAATTTAGGCGCTAACACTGCAATAATTCGACCAAGTGACATCTTTTGTGATATAAATCTAGACACATTAACAACAATGGGATGGTCTGGATTATTTATTGCGTCGGTTTTTATTCCAAAAGCACATGAGCTAATGACATCCATGAGGAAAGCGTCAGTAAATTGTCGCATTTCAACTGGATTTTCTATTTTAAAATAGTCAAGATTAAAAAGCATATTATAACTGCAGTATTGAATATTTCTATCAAAACTTAATATACAATCATTCCTAAAACTAGTGACACTTTCATTTTTAATTTTAAGCATGATTATCTTTAAATATTTTAAATTTAGTTTTAACTGTTGAAAAAAATAATCAAAAATATTTAAAATATATCTAGCCATATTTTATATATAAAAATATTTATTAGTGGTTGTTAACGTTATTTTGAAACAAATTATTAGCAAAACATGTACAGGGTGATGCAAAAAGATACATGCTCTATTGTAGGGTTTGTGCCACTTTTGGGCAAAATGGGAAATATAAACTTCGAAAATCACTGGCATAAAATATTTTAAAATTTAATTTTACCTGATAAAATGTAAATCGCTTATTTTTCAATGAAATAACATTTATTACTTTGTTTAGCATATCCGACTTAGTAGGGATCGACACTTTATTTGTAAGAATTTTTGAGAATAAATTCTTCAAGTTCAAAGTGAAAGCCAATTGATGCCAAACTACTTGTCCTAAAGAAGTGAGTTACAGATCGTTGAATTTGTCTTAAGGAGTACTATCACCTTATATTTTCAGTCTAAGTGATTTTTTAAGTTTGATAATTACCATTGTGCCTACAAGTGGCACAAACCCTACAATAGAGAACGGTACTTTTTGCATCACCCTGTAGAAAATTGCTTTTAAAATATTACATTTTTAGCTATCTTTTTTATTGCCCTGATAAAACTGTAGATCTTTTAGAGAAAAATTGGTCGCTTTGATTGTTTGAACGAGTTTTTAAAATTCCAATTTTTTATGCAAATTATGATAAAAATAAGTGAAAAGGGTTCTGAATTTGAGGTTTGTGAATTGCAAAAAATCCCCGCTGAGTTTCGCAATAAATTGTAAGACAAAACCTCAAAGAAATAAGGACCCCTCGATTTTTTCCAGATAAACTGTCATTTTGTTTGCCAATTTTGCTAATTGAGTTAATTTAACTGGACTTAAACTGTATTTAAGATAAATTAAGGTTAATTTAGACAAAAATTACAATTTAAACTGTATTAAAGAATAAAATGCCGTCATTTTGGATTGGCGGCCATTTTATCCCTCCCCTAAATCCCACTTGACATTTTTTAAAAAAATCCACAATATTTCCTGCTTTATCCTTTCCTGAAGTTTGTGTTGGATGAACAACCATGACTATGTCAAATAGGCAATTTATTTGTTTAAAATTTATCCAATATAATTTTAATTTTTTGACTAACTAAATTAATAAATCAAACCGTTTAGATGATTATCCTGGATACTTTTCACCAATATATTGGTGTTGTGTTCAATGTGTTTCATCATGCCCTTTATTTTTCCTGATGAGAAAACCGGCGTCACTATTGATCGCAATCTTTCCCAGTCATCATTGGCGGACATAAGGCCTAAAATGCTTTTTACATAAGGATTTTCTCCAATGTACCAGCTAAATCTTCCCGGGAATGTTTTAAAATTTTCTGACATAATTGCTTTAATCATATCAGGATCATTGATTACAAGCCATCTTTCAGACAGACCATATCCACCGTATATTTTACCATACTTATTCATCTCAATACCATATTTATGGGTATGACCGGTGAACTTGCTCAGGTGCTCTTTTAGGTTTGGTGAAGGAATACCCTGTCTCGACCAAAATGTAAACCAATGCCGCAAATAACTAAACCAGTAACTATTTAGAGTATTTTACATAGATAAATTTAATTTTTGAGAAAAATGTTAATATTTTCTTTATTAGTAATTTTAATTAAAACTCACAACAAAAGTATTAACGCCATTAATATAAATGCGAAGATAATCAACATGATAAATTGCTGATTACACTATTCTGAAAAATTTTAAAATAAGATTTAATAATTAATAATTATATTTGAATTAAACATATTTATTAAATTTATATTAAGAAATATTTTAAAAATATTTATTTAAAAACTCACATTATTGTAAAGAAATATAAGAAAAGTGTTACCTCAACTAAGAACTTAATATAAATGAAGGATAAATTTCAAATGTATTAGTTTTATTTAACTGGTTTGCTCTTGAAAAACTAGTTTAAAATTTACAAAAAGACGACATAAATAAGATGTCAGGTAATGTCGTCATTTGATAAAAAGAAATTACACTAAAATGTAAGCAGGGGACAAATTTGCCACGACACTCATTGATCTTATCTAAAAGTAAATTTTTAAGAAGTTTTGTGTTAAACAGTGAGATAAAACATCGATAGTAACCGTTGCTACTTAAGAATTAACTTGCGTGAAAAATTGCGTGATAAGTTTTATGCCTCAATTAAAATCCTTAATTTTTGTGTCCAAAGAACTGTTTGGTTTATTGATTACACATAAAATAAAATTTATATAAAATGTATAAAAGATTCTTATTTACAGAATAGACATAGGAATAAAACCTCAACCTCATGAGGTAAATTGCTAGTAAAATAAATAAATTTTTTCATAACTTTAGCAGATAAAATAAATATCCATAGACATAATGTTAGACTTTACAAAATATTAAAACAAGCTAGAAATACGGAATTTCAGAGAATAGCAATATCATTTATAATCGAGTATTAATTTTTTTAAATGATAAATGATTTAGTAATCTTTTAAATGATTAACAATGTATTATATAAAAATATAATACATATAGAAATATTGTTGTTATAATGGGCGTCATTTGCAAAATATGATAATTATTTTATTTTCAAAATCGATTGATGTGCCGCGACGCCCCGCTTTGCGGGGCGTGGTTATATTTAGATAATATAACCAACTGTATTAACAGTATTCGAGCTCATTCTTGACCTCAAGGCTATTCACGTAGCCTTAGCCAAGTAAACAATATATAAGAGACGACGTTCTGTCTCTCTTTATGCCATTTTTTTCAAGACTCTGCTCAGGCAACAACTCTTTTTGTAACTCTCTTTTTGTTAATTAAAGTTATTTTACGTTAACTTTCGTCCATTTATTACTCAAAGTTCTGAACCGGCCTTTGGTCACTTCTCCCAGATGAGTAAGTGAACTTTGGCTTAACTCCCACTAACAAAACACGAGCACAACAACACTTGACCTGCCTCCCATCCATTCCTGACCAGATTAACTCAATTCCATATTAGTTTCATTTAAGGTCTATTACAGTTTGGTAAACTAGTTATATTGTTAAACTATAAGGGGAATTTTCAAATTTACCAAATCTAATTGTTAAAACAAATTTTAAAAATATTTATTATTATCTTAAACAACAATTTAGTAGAATTTAACCATTTTATTTTAAAATTTAGTTTTCAATTGTTGCAAAAAATATTAAACTAAAAAATAAAAAATTAATGGTAAACTACATTTTACTGAAAATAAATTTCTCATTAATTTTTTTTATCATTATTATCAGTGAGAAGACATTGCTAATATGTGAAAGAAATGTCAATAAATATCCTATAAATTTCGACAATCTTGAGATTTCTATCAAGGCATATTTATGTTCAGCATTCTTACGCGTACATCTTTTATGGATTATTTGATGACTTTCCGCAATGTCTTCTCACTGCTTATTATATCGATGAGTGAACCCACTAATGAATTCATTGCCACCAATCATATATTCCACACTAGATATAAAGCGCGAATTTTTTTCGCTTAATATTTTAAAATCGTGTAACTTTTTGATAATATTTCTTACATCCATTGCAAGTTTTTGATATTTGACAGCAACCTTTTCCATTGCATTTTCAATTGAGCAATTATCTATCAAAGCTGTGATGGCTACCACATTGAACATTCTACTCAATTGCCTTTTCTGTTCTTTAAATTCCTTTTCGAATGAATATAAATCATTGCAATATATTATGGCATAATTTACCAAGAGTATGAATTGCTGAAATAGTTCATTTTTCCATTCTTCATCACTAACATTAGTGTTATCGGCATAGTCAATTAGGGCCAACACAATATATATTGCTGATGAATGTTCCCTTAACTGTAAATTATAAAATTGACCTTGTAATAATATAATATAAAATTTTATATTTAAATTAATTAATAGTTTATTCCAGAAATATACTGACATTTTGTGTTAAATTATTGCGGGTTATAAGCAATTATTGAACTCAATTAAAACTTACAAAACAGAGTTAATAACAGGGATGACATTTAAATTCAATGAAGTAAAATGACAAAAATGAGCAAAATTCTGTGGGAAGAAAAGTTACCGATTTTGTATTACTATTTTTCTGAGACGTATTTTCCGTTTTGAGCAAAATTGTATTCATCTTCGCGGGCCGTGGCGTACTGGTCATACAGAGCTACATTTAAGCCGCGACGTCCCGCTTCGCGGGCCGTGGCGTAGTGGCCATACAGATCTAGAATTAAACCGCGACGTCCAGCTTCGCGGGCCGTGGCGTACTGGCCATACAGATCTACATTTAAGCCGCGACGTCCCGCTTCGCTAGCCGTGGCGTAGTGGCCATACAGATCTACAATTAAACCGCGACGTCCCGCTTCGCGGGCCGTGGCGTACTGGCCATACAGAGCTACAATTAAACCGCGACGTCCCGCTTCGCGGGCCGTGGCGTACAAACCATACAGAGCAACATTTGAGCCGAAACTCCCAACACATTCATGTTTTTATAGTCAAAAGGAAATTTACTCTATTGTTAGTAAAAGGCATGATATACATCCATTTATTATCAAAGAACATAATTCACTTCTTTATTGGTAAAAGGCATAACATACATCCTTTTATTATCAAAGGATATAATTCACTCCATTATTAGTAAAAGGCATGACATACATTTTATATTATCAAAGGACATTATTCTTCCCATTATTAATAAAAGGCAAGACATACATTTTTTATTATCAAAGAACATAATTCTTCTCATTATTAATAAAAGGCAAGACATACATTTTTTATTATCAAAGAACATAATTCTTCCCATTATTAATAAAAGGCATGACATACATTTTTTATTATCAAAGAACATAATTCTTCTCATTATTAATAAAAGGCATGACATACATTTTTTATTATCAAAGAACATAATTCTTCCCATTATTAATAAAAGGCATGACATAATGCTTTTATTATCAAAGGACATAATTTACTCCTTTATTGGTAAAAGGCATGACATACATCCTTTTATTATCAAAAGACATAATTCACTCCTTTATTGGTAAAAGGCATGACACACATCCCTTTATTATCAAAGGACATAATTCACTCCATTATTAGCAAAAGACATCAAATACATTTCTTTATTATTAAAGGACATAATTAATTCCATTATTAATAAAAGGTATGACACACCTCCCTTTATTATTAAAGGACAAAATTCACTCCATTAATAGTAAAAGACATCACAAACTTCCCTTTATTATAAAAGGACGTAATTCACTCCATTATTAGTAAAAGACATCACATACATCCCTTTATTATCAAAGGACATAATTCTCCCCATTATTAGTAATAGGCATGACATCCATCCTTTTATTATCAAAGGACATAATTCTCCCCATTATTAGTAAAAAAGACTGTCAACAATGAATTTTCAAATATTTTTCAAAATGTTTACCATTGTTGCCAATTTTCTTTATTAGCAACGCAACGCGTCTCGATAATAATAAAAGAGCTCGTTAATAATAAAGAAAATAATTTTCTTTATTAACAACGGCCGGGGGTGGGGGGGTATCAGTTTAAAAGTTACGAACTTTGTCAAAACTATATATAGCATTTTCTTCGAAACTGCTATTAAAAAT
>JAQIWF010001149.1:0-13200 GCA_034694965.1 Ceratozetes gracilis | reverse complement strand
TTACGAGGACATCCCAGTGGTCAGCTGTATTTCTTATCAATTTAACTGAATTCATGGTATTTCTATAACTCAAAACTTATAATATTAATCTGTTATGTTTTATATTTTAAGCAAACTGTAGCACAATATTTAACTTCAATTGCATTAATACTGTTTGTGCATCTCTGTTATCAGCGTATGTGTTGAATCTCGGTCTCTAATTTCTACGTCACGCCGTTGTCCATAGCAACGATTTATTGTTTGGATTTATAGCTTCATTTCTTTATTCTATTTATTAGATTTGTTGACACAAAACGTGAGTTAAAAACAATATCAAAAACTTATGAAATTAAAAAGAAAAAAAATCATAAAGAGTTGAGTTTAAGGATAGAATTCAATACATTTATTATAAAGCCTTTCATTAAATGTTTATTTCAAATAATTTCATATTTTTATACAAATTTAACTCAAATTCTCTAATATTTTGAACGTAAAATAAAAGCCATTGAATTGAGTTGAAGTCAAAATAGTTTGAGACAGAAGTGGATTAAAGTCTTATGGATTTGACTTCCCTTCCCATCAATCCATTATTAATCATAATTTGAGTCATATTGAGGGCAACTTTCAACACATCGGACAGTCATTCATAAATATTCCAAAAATCAAAGCTATTATTAGTTCGAAGAGCAATTCGAGGACAAATTAACAAGGTTAAATGAGACATTTAGTTACACTTTTATCAAACTTTTAAACTCTTATCTCAAATATTCTGATCTCATTCTCAGACCGAGTGAACAAATGTTTGTTTTAGCAAATATGTGAGTAATTGAGTTAACTGATGACAAGTCACACAAATAGTCCATGGTGGACAGTTTTGTCATTAACTGCAAATTCTGTAAACCCTCGATTTGACTGTTTTGGTATAGAATCAGACCTTCACTTGTGATCAGTTTTAGATTCAATTGAACTCTAACTTGTGATTTGAAACTTTTTTTAAGTTAATTTTTATTAACTCATCTCAAAGTTGTTTTGATGATTAATAATCATTGATTATAATAAAACTTCAATAAAATCGATGACAAAACTTATAAAAGCTTTTGAAAAATGTAATCAATAATTATGATAAAAAAAGACCAAGATCACGTTCTCAACAAATAATAAACTTTCACTGAAACATAACTGAAATATAATTAAATTCAAAAGCAATTGAAATATAAGTTTCCAAAGAATACAAAACTTGAGATCTAATCCAATATAAGATGAATGAGTCTTCAGACAAATCGGGATTTTTGTCTCAAACAAGTCACATCTCAAAATCCAATGAAACCAATCTTAATAGAGGTAATAATAATAATAATATTTCCCATTAATTGACACTTTGTTGCCATCAGTGGTCGAGACTGTGATCGGAGAGAGTATTTGGGAACCGATTATTTTGGTGGTATTCTTACTGATTGTAATCGCATTCGTTATCGCAATTCTTGTCTTCTTTTTTATGTATAACCGAAAGCAACGAAACCAATCGATTATCGAAAAGAGCGCCGAAAAGAGACAAATAATTAAAGAGACAAATGATAACTAAAAATATTATCAGAAAACCATTGCTTTTGAAAATATCTTTTATTTAATTATTTAAATAGAAGTTTGAAATACAAATAAAATATTCATAGAAATTGTCTTTCATTTGTGTTCAGACTTTTCTCGATCAGTTCCGGTGTCGGTCTCCGACTCAGAAATAGACATATTATTCACTGAAATCAAACAAAACAATTGAATACAATTTTGGCTTCAATTCACTCAAACCTTTTATAAATTTGCAGACCATAAGACAGACAGGAATGACAACCAATAGAATAAAGTATAACACACTTATGATTATAAAGATAATACCAATCGGGAAATCAATGTTCGGGTCAATTGTCGTCGAATTCATTGTAATTCTTGTCTTTAGTTTTAAGATTTTAGACAACGTTTGATCAGAACTTGAAATTATTTTAATGTTAGAAATCACGCTCTAATAGACACTCATTTGGGTCTTTCACTCATTGAAAAAAGTCTCAAATCATTTCCATTGAATCAGATACGCATTCATATGCCCAGGGTTAGCCATAGGAGAGAGTATACTAGGAACACCCCTTGAGACCCGAGATTTGCCAAAATACCCCTTTGAAAGCCTTAATATTACGATATAGACATAAAATACTTTGTTTGTTGATATTTTCAATTTAATGAATTTTTTAGAGTAAGCGATAAATTGACTTAAATTTTGAAGAATATTCTTAATATTACTGTCATTACATGTATTGTGAAGTAAGTCAACACTTTTCTGAACCCCATTTGACGAACCCTTAGAGTAAAGTTACGTTATTTTTGAGTCAATTATATGACGATATTTGCGCCAAAAGTTTGTTTTGTTTTGATTTCAGTCATAATTAAAAGTCTTTGGATTTTAATCTTTATGTCAAATAATGTCTGTTTCGAAGAAAAGATTGTCTAAACGGAGCCGAAAGTTGATAACAAAGTTTGGAATCGATGACTACATAGAGGTTGAGATCAAACGAATGTCAAATAAAAGAGAGACAATAGATTTGGTCAGTAATGACAGTCCTGATGGCAAACAATCAAACCATCAAAAGGGAGATCCCATGAATGTGAGGTCGAGTCGGCCCTCAACGCGTTCGGCAGTTAAGTATAATGAGTCCAAATTGACATCAGGTGATAGTCTGCCCGTCAATAGAAGATTATCACAAAGAACTGCACCACAATTGAAGGAATCAATTAACCGAAGAAGTGTTCGTTCAAAAGCTCCAAAAAGCCCTGAAATAGGAATGACTTCAGATAGTGATTCAGAGGACATTCCGCCCCAAAAGACTACCACCAAATCAGCGAAGAAGTCTAAAACTGTCGGCTCTAATAAGAGTCCAGAAAAAAGATTGAAAACAAATAAAATACAATCAAATGTTGAGAAGAAAGTTGTGTCCAAAAAGAAATCGACGGTAAAAACAAAGACATTCGATAAGAACAAAGACTGGTTGGATGTGGCGCTTAAGAGGTTGAGCTCGAATGCTGTCCCCGATTCCCTTCCATGTCGTGAATCGCAGTTCAAAGATATCTTCAATTATGTGGAAAGCAAATTACAGGAAGGAATAGGCGGGTATGACCACAGTCTGTCCAATACTTGTTTATATCTATTTTAATCTCTCAGTTGTATGTATATATCGGGAGTTCCGGGCACTGGAAAGACAGCTACCGTTCATGAGGTTCGTCGCAAACTGGAATTGAGTGACAATTATCCGAATTTCACTTTCATTGAAATAAATGGTTTGAAATTAAGTGATCCCTTCCAGTCTTACGTCCAAATTCTTCGGGTAATTATTAATATCTCACCTCTGGTTCACTTCAAATGATATATTCCTTAAATTGACGGTTAATTAGGAGTTGACGGGCGAAAAGAAGTCTTCATATCAGGCGGCGGACATACTTAATGACCGGTTCTCGAGTTGTGATCCAAATAATGAGTTCATTATCTTATTGGTCGACGAATTGGATTTACTGCGGACTCGAAAGCAAAACATTTTATACCATTTGTTTGATTGGCCGACGAGACCCAACTCTAAGCTAATTGTCTTAACGATCGCCAATTCAATGGATTTGCCCGAAAAGCTTATGATTAATCGGGTCTCGAGTAGACTCGGGCTCACCCGACTCTCATTCCATCCCTACTCTTATAAGGAGTTGGAGGCAATCATTTCGTCCCGACTCTATGGTTTGCCCGAAATCTTCGACTGCGATGCCTTACAATTGATTTGTAGGAAAGTGGCCGCCGTTTCGGGTGATGCCAGACGTGCGCTCGATATCTGTCGACTCTCTGTAGAGATGACCCAAATTAGTGGCGAAAAGACTGTTTCCATGAGTGCAGTGGACAGCGCTCTGCAGGAGATCTTCAATTCACTCAAATTGGTTCGCATTAGAAGAGCTCCACTTCAAGAGAAACTATTTCTTCAGTCAATAGTCCAGGAATTCCGCATTTCAGGAGTGGAAGAGTCCAACTTCATTGATATCTTCAAACATCACATCGAAATGTGTCACTTTGAGGGCCACTACACTCCCAGTACTGTTGAGTTGGAAAAAGTTGCCTATAATTTGCATTCCTGTCGACTCATTATCATTGAAAACGGAGCCTCACATCTACGCAAACGGATCAGACTTAATGTCTCTGTCGATGACATCAACTTTGCGCTCAGAATGGATAACAATAAGTCATAAATTGTGATCATTTTCTTACAATTAAATCATTTTTATATAAATTTTATTTTATTTTCATAAATGAGGAATAAATGTCTTATTTTTAAACTAAGAGATATCTAAACTCATGGCTCTCTTATGCGACACTAAAATAGATAATTTTATTTTAAAACTAATTAAAAAACATTAAAACTCTTATCAATAAAACTAATGAAACATTAGAACCGATATAACCGAAGCGATGGTGTATTGAAACCGACAATCAGTCGAAGAGATGTTGACTTTTAGTATGTTTTGTCAAATTTGCCTTAAAATTGAAAGTCTTGGCGCAGTGTTGGCACTCATAGACCACTTTGGGCTTTGAGTGGGACCTCATATGGTAGTTGAGGTAACTCTTACTCTTGAAAGAGGACTTACATCCGGGCCAACGACACGCTAACAGACTGACACTCATATGAGAATTGTTTATATGCTGTTTGAGTGAAATGTTTGACTTAAAAGACTTTTCACATCCGCTTTGACTGCATTTGAATGGAGTGTCCGTTTGATGAGTCCTCTCGTGTTGTCGAAAACAGTACGGATTTCTGGTATTGTAGTCGCACTCCGGGAACATACACTTAAGGAGAGGACACTTGTTGTTGATATTATGGACTAACTTCTTGTGATTATTCAAATGGTTTCTTAAAGTATAAGTCTTATGACATAAATCGCATTCGAAAGCCTTTCCCATTGAATGGCTTAATGTGTGTTCGGATATGAGATGAGGAGTAATACAAATGAATTTACAGTCACTATAATTGCATTTATAGCCCAGTTTTGGCCCAATTTCTACCGGCTTATCCATTTCGTTAATAATCTGCTGTCGAATCACTGATAGGAGAAACAAGAATTCAATGAAACAAATGTCAGACAACAGAAGAAGTCTTTGAATACCAGAAAAAAGTTTATTATTCTTATCGACAGTCGAAACAAAGTTTCCTTCTTTGAGAATATCTCTGATTTTGCCGACAGTTATCTTCTCTCCAGTGTGAGCCATAATGTGGTGCTGGAGCTCATACTTAGTCTTAAACCTGGCCTCACATCCGGGCCACTCACACACCACTGTTTTGAGGACATGAACTCTCTTCATGTGATTCTTCATTTGATAAATACTTTTGAAATAAAGATCGCAACCAATTGTCTCACATTTGAATGTTTTCTCACTTTTGTGTTTCATTTTATGGAATTCCATGGATTGGCGGACAGTTGTCTTATAACCACATTCAGGAAAATCACATTTGAATAATGAGTTCTTATAGTTGTTATGGACTTTAATCTGATGTTCTACTCGCGAGACCTTTGACTCGAAGTGTTCCTCACATATACCACATGAGAATGTCTTAACCTTATTATGTCTTAAGATATGACTTCTTATGTAGTATTTGCCATAAGATTCAAACTGACAGTTGGGATAAAGACATTTATAGATGAGTTCCGATTGTTTCTGATCCTCATTAGAGTCACTTCTCCTCAAAGTTACTGAAGAAATGAATAATCAATTTATTAAAGTACCTTTTCAGCAATATATGCAAGATAAACTTTTGGTTAAAGACATGCATCACACCAGGATACAATTTTCAAGAGCCAAGTGCTCAACATTTTCATTGTAGCTTAATAAAGTATTGAAACATCAAGAACAAGTTTTAAAAGTTCAAATACACAACAGAATGCATGAAAACTATAGAAACAGTTGTATACAATTAATTATCAAGATGCTCATAATTGGTGAGCATCTTGATAATTTAGAAATTAAACTTAAAACAATTTCTTACCTAAGACTGAGTCGTAGTCCGGATCTATGAAAGACTCCAATTTCCCACTTTTTAAGTCCTCCAACAATAGAGAGAAAGTCCTGTATTTCATAAGAGAACTCCTGAAGAACTTCGATGTCTTATGTCTATCGATATGTCGATGAATATACTGCTGACTATTGGTCTCAAATCCACAGAAAGAATGATTGCATTTATAGACAATATTCGACACTTTTTTGCCATTAAATGAGTCAAAACTCTTTAAAAAGACTAAAATAAGAGGAAATCATATTTAAAACCAAACAAATCCAAAACGAATATAAATACCGGAAATCATATCATTATTGGGATCATTGAAAGACTGGACTCTTCCGCTCTTCAGGTCTTCCAATAAGAGAATGAACTTTAGGTTTGATTTATCAGAACTCACATCAGAATTATCATAACTTTCACCAAAATTTATCACTTGTTTATCAGTGGACACAATATTTCTTTCAAAGGTCTTTCCACTGGTGTTTGCAGACTTTGTTTGAATCTGTTCCTCAACTTTAGGCACTACCTGTGCGGCCAACTCTTCCACATAACTAGCATTTAGTGAAAAGATTGGATCATTAAAAGATGGAAAAGTGAGGTCTGAGTCCTCCTCAACGGTCAACGATTGTATAGGTTTGAGGACATTCTCAGTCGAAAAATCGATTTCATCCATTGATTGACACAATGGTAACACATATTCTTCGTCTTCTTCTCTGTTTGTAAGTTCTTTTGACACCATTTCATTGGATGTCATTTGTAGTTCTTTATCAATGGAAGTGCTCTGTTGTTCAGATGTTATCTTCGGAGACAATTCATATCTCTTTCTATTCACGCTTTTGTTGACATTCTTGGGACCAGTCTTTTGGGTCATATTTTCACCACTTTTGGCACTCTTTTTACTCTTTGATTGTCGTTTGGATTGTTTTCGACAAATCTGTTTGTATTGTCGCTCAAGAGATCGGAACAAATAAGTAGTGATTTTGTTTTGATCGCAAACACAGTTTCTATTGAATTGATTCAATACTTTTCTATAATTCTCCAAAAATTCATTCCGTTTTTGACATAATTTCAGTTCATTTAAAAGTCTTTCATTTTCTTCAGTCAACTGTCTATTCATAAGATCTTTAAACATATTTTTGGCCATAATTTTAGTGATAATTCAAGAAATGAGACACAAATTAGTGATTAACCAAAAGATAAACAGAAACACAGATTTGGTAACAAAAATGATTTAATACATAAACACAACAAATATTACAAAAAGTGAGACATTTATACCACCCTTTCATGGGTTTGCTATCAAAATCTATGTACTGCCCCTATAAACAGTCAATACCTATCCCTCCCTCATAAGTAACGGTTACTTTGAATCATTGAATAGCAATAAACCTTTCCATATAAAACGTTACAAATATTAGTGCGAAATATTTTTTATAGTCATTGATATTATGAACATAAAAATTAATTCCCAAAACAAAACCAAGTGTTAGGGGTGTTTGCAATTTTGTGAATTGTATTGCTATAGTGACCACTCATTGCAATCATGTTAACTCAAAATTGCAAACACCCCTAACTGTGAGTTTGTTTGGTAACCATTTGTTGACCACATAATACAATAATAACACTAAAGAAGTGGGCATTAGATTGAGGTGTAATTTGATGTCATCTCTGAATATCACATTAGGTATTAGGTGTCAAATTTGACAAAATTAACAATGAGCTAAAAGAGTATTAAATTAGCCTAGTTTAGTTAATTGAAGCAAGTATTCGAGTATCTGTTTTAATGGATCAATTGAGTGGTGATAGCAATCGATTTATTGTTGATTTAGAAAAGTGTCAGAAATTGAATGAATTGTTATTAAAATATAGACTTTATTTCAAAGAGTATTTAAAACTCTGTAAATGCAAACAAACCATCGATTGGTCTGAGATTAGGTCAAAAACTGAAGCCCTCGAAGAAGAATATCAACGATTAGATGGTGGCAAAAATGTCTTCAATGAGCACACATTTGACACTACTTATGAAGATATGGACAGCAGAAGTCCGGGTAGTCTTTATGACCAGAACTCTTTTGACACATCATATGAGGAGTTATCAGCGAATGAGTTGATCACTTCCTCCAATATCTTTGTTTGTCATGAGATTGGATGTCACGAAGAGTTTGATTCTAAGGATTTACTTAAAGACCACTCGAAGAGGTGTCAGAAAGTCAATCAACAGAAGCACTACATCTGTTCGGAATGTTTGGTCTCTTTCAGTGACTTAACCAAACTTAGGGGACATCAGGCAATACACAAGAGGACAGCCGCACATCTGAGTGCTGTTCCCAAGACTTTTGTCTGCAATGAAAAGGGATGTACTAAAGTGTTTGACAAAAAGATGTCACTCAGTGTTCACATCAGTCGACAGCATAAAAGCAGAGAACAGATCATTGATTACAAGAAGTCATTTGTCTGCGATTGGGTCGGATGTGAGCACAAGACAGCCAATAGACAAGACATGGATCTCCACATTAGACGCAAACATACGTTAGAAAAACCCTTCAAATGCGACAAATGTGACAAAAGCTACGAATTGGAGAAACTCTTAAGAAATCACCAGAAGATTCACTCAAACTTCAGACTTAAGTGTGATTTCGAGAGCTGTGAGTATAAGACTCCTCACAGTTGGGAACTCAAAACACATATCAAGAATAAACATCTCAACGAACAGCGCTTTCAGTGCGATGTCGAGGGTTGTGGTAAAGACTACAAATACGAGGGGGACCTCAAAGCCCATGTGAGGCAATTCCATCTCAATATTAAAGCCCATACCTGTGAATGGCCTGACTGTCAGTCCCGGTTCTCGAGGTTAGAGTCTCTGAAGAACCATATGTTGAGACATAAAAATGAGCGACAATTTAAGTGCGATGTCGAGGGCTGTGGAAAGGCATTCAATACTAGGAAAGCGTTGAATACTCACCGAACACTCCATACTGGTAAGATGTACAAGTTCCCTTGTGAATGGCCAGGGTGTACTCGAATGTTGGCCAGTCGGTGTCATACCAAAGCCCACATCAATAGCTTTCATCTTAAGATTAGGGCATTTGAATGCGACGAATGTGACAAAAGCTTTACTCTCAAAGAGACGCTAACCGTTCATAAAAACAATGTCCATTCGGGGGACAGCCCTAAGAAAGTGAAGAAAGAGTTCAAATGTGAGGAATGTCTCAGAGTTTTCAATGCGATGAAGAACTTAGAGAATCATAAAATGTCTGCCCATTCGTCCGAACCGTTGTTTTCCTGTGATTGGCCAGAATGTGAGGAACGGTTCAAGACTTCAAATGCGTTGACTGTTCACAGGGTTGTCCACACAAATGGTGGCCAATATAAGTGCTGTGCCATCAATTGTGGGAAGAGTTTTGTGAATAGAGAAACACTTCTATCACATGAGTTGATCCATAACAAGAAGTTTATGTGTAATTGGCCAGGTTGTGGTAAGAGGTTTGCCAAGAACTTTCTGCTCACCGCTCATATCAAACGCCACCAAAACATACGTGAGTTTAAGTGTGAAGTGGAGGGATGTGGTCAGTCATTCGTCACTAAGACTAATCTCGATCACCATTTGGACAAACATTCAAATCCATTACCATTTAGATGTGTTGAAGAGGGCTGTGAGAGAGGCTTCACAAGAAAGAGTAGTCTTCAAAATCACATAGAAAAAGTTCACCATGCTAATGTCCTTGCTTAATTCAATAAAATTGCAATTCTTATCACTTGAGTTGTCTTTTAATTCAACCTTAGATTCAGGACTTTCCTTACTCTTATTATTACTGATTTGATGGAAGAGTTGGTGGTATTAAATCTCAAACAGGGATGATTAAATTCAGCGAACCCTCGGGGGGGGGGGTATTGGTACTCAATTCAAGCAATACTTTTCGATTGTTTCTACAAATTCACTTCTCTTTTGACACAACTCTAAGTCACTTAAAATCAATTTATTTTTTTCTAAATCATCCAAAATATCATGAATTATAAGATTAGCCATAATTTGAATCAAGGAATGAATGAAATCGTGATTTGAATGACATTTAAATCAAAACTGAATTCACATTCAATCAAATGTTTGTAAACATTGTCTGCAAATCACTTCAAAAACAACGTAACGTTTTGTCATAACTTTAAATCAAAAACTTTTTATTTATTTAACTTTATTTTTAAAAATATATATTTCAAGAAATGAATTCAAAATTAAGATAAAAAACTAAACCTTAATATGAAATCCATTACATAATTCTTTCTCTTAAAATAATAACATATCTTTAAATTGATTATTAATTATTTTAATACATCCTTGGTTAATTGCCTTTAAAAGACCTAGTCAACAATATATGTAATTATATTCAATTCGATCAATTACTAAAAACGAAGTATCAGAGGCTTTACTTGATAAGACCTCGATATAAAACATGGGATCACCACCTCTGGTGTACAATTTGATGTATTCATTGATCCAGGTAATTTCTTGGTTATTCCACTCTCTTCGTGCATAGATACATTTGTCATATTGGTGGAACATGGTAGTTTTATCGCGCTGAAAAATGCGAACTTCTTGAATATCTGGTCCCCAAACAGCAAACCTCACATTTAGACATCCCTTAAATATGTATTAAGTTTTAAAAGAATTGAAAGTAAACTTAAATCAATTACTTCGGGTAAACCATAAGATGGAAAGTGTTTACTTATAAGCCGTCCTCCATAGACACAGGTTAGCTCAGTGTGAGTCCACTTCCAAATCATCAATCCATTTGCTTCAAGGTTTGGATAAGAGGGATGCCATTGAAAAGGTATCAGGTCACTTTTCCAATGACCACAACCACCATCTGACTGAAAGTCACAAACAATAGGTTCGTATTTCACTCCACTTGGATTGTATTGTCCAGGGGTCAGACAGTCTTGAGAGGGATAAGGACATGGATAAGTTGAACATGAAATAGAATATGCGAAGCAAACCAATATCACCAAAACTGTGTTCATGGTGAAACTGAAATGTTCTGACGGCTGAAGATCAGTAACTCTTTGCTTAGGATATACAGATCTGAAATTTATCATAAGACATGTGGAAAGTTTGCCCGGATGCATTTATTAATCCAATACTTTATTTGGGATGAATTTGCAATTTACAAACTTAACAAATATTATCACAAATAAATGTCATTTTGTTTTTACAATACATGAAATTTCTTAAATTTGGCTTCAATTGTGGACTAAATTAAGTATCCAGTTTGTTTTCCAAATATTTGCTGACAAATTGACAAATATTTTAACATTACAATCATGGTAAGCATAAAAATATTTACATTGGTAATTTAAATTGACTTTTATTTTACTCATCCAATGAATTAATAAGAGATATTAAAAAAATATTCTTAAGAATAGGTTATAATTAGGATTATTCCAGAAAAGGCTTCATTACTGAAATTATCTTTGAAAAAATTAGGTGTATAAAGAATAGAATGAACAGAATACTAAATCTGTTATGGTTTACAACTTAGCTGAAAGTACACCCCTCACTAAGTTGAAACGCTCGGGTAAACCCTATTCATAATTAATATACGAATTGAAATAAACTTGTTCAGTTGCATATTTCTATTTAAATGTTAAAATTTGCACTTAAAAGCACCTGGCTTGTTGCCAAACTTATATGGAAGCAAACACTTTTGATAGGATAAGTGAAATGAATCGATAACTACAAAACCTAACTTATAGTAAAAGATTGAACTTTCAATAAAGAATCTAGGTGGATGTCCATAGAGAGTGACTGGAATTTCAATCGTATCCCAGTATTGATTAGGGTTTTGATAATCAAAATTATGATTGTGATAGTGCCAAATGCATCGGTTCTCGAAGTCCTGTTGTATGACAAAGAGTTCAATGATGCCATGTCCCCAACTCAGCAATCTCATTTTCAGACACACCTCTGTGTGATTGAGATCAGGGAAATAGGGGCTGATTAGTCGAGCGCCACTTCCTCTCTTCCATTCCGACCAAATGAGGTCCAAAAACAGGAGTCCTTTTCCCAAAATGGTTTGTTGAGGGAAATGATCGATCCGTTTGAAGTTATACAAGAGGTCGGGATGATTGACAAAACCACAGTAGTCCTCAAAATCACATCCAATACTTGAGTTCTCAAACTTCTTAAAGTCGTTTATTACAAGCGATTCATTGCATATGAAATACGAGAAAATGATTGTCAATAAGACACTCGTTTTGAATGAGAGAACCAAACAATAGAACAAATTTTGATAACAACTCATCTTGGACATTAAGTACCTTGCTTCTCTTAAAAGCAAACTTTCCACTTAACAACTAATCACTATTCGTTGATGAGTACAACGACTGACAAAATTAACGTCAATTGTTTATAATTGCAATTAATTGTTAACAGACTCCACAATAAGAGCTAAAATTGAGTCATTCCTTGACTACAGTATTTATTTGAGAATATGATATTTGGACCGATCAAGTTTCAATTCACAGAGAATTAATGGAGTCAGAGTTCACTTGCAGGTTTATTTACATTTTGATATTTAATGACTAGAATCAAATTCTTTGCTCTTAAATTGTTAACCAATTCAAAATATAGTGAAGGAGTGCTATCATAAGTCTAACATTGTATAATCTAGGAACTAGACGAGCAATTTTAAGAAATAGATAAATACTAATGATTAACAACCCAGTTTGTTTGACAAAGTTAAGACAGTCTAAAAATGATATAATTCATAGAATAATATACAAGAATAAAAGCAAATCTACCAAAATTATGACATTAAATAAGTGAAAGAATAAAAATATTTCACATATTTATTGTGATTTGTATGGATGACGAACTTTATTTATGAAAAGAGTGACCAGCAAATATTGAAATTGAAGGAAATTTTTTTTCATATAAATTAAGTCTACTTTTATTACGGAACTATAAAAATTATAAATAATGATATATGAAATATGCCTGAACAGTGTTTGCATTGAAATTCTTATTACATTTGTGTTAGCTACAACGGTAAAACCTTCAATATCAGATAAGTCAAGTATTGTATTGAGACAATTAAAAAATTGATTTAGACTAATTTCTACGTGGAGAATCGATTAGTGAAGGTCCCAAACTCGAAAA
>JAQIWF010001148.1:0-13209 GCA_034694965.1 Ceratozetes gracilis | reverse complement strand
TGAATGCTTTGAAGATCTAAAAGCTTTGAAAGCATGCTCTCATAGGGGTGAGAATCCCCCTTGACGTTATCTATGAAAGCCCCTTACCTCCTCGACTAGGCCTCAATGTTGTTCATTCCTTGACTGAGCTCAGAGAGGTAAGTGTGTCTCTACAGCAATGTCTCAATGTTTTGGGGGATAAGTTGTGGACGTATTTGACTTCAGAACCAAACAAAAGTGAAATCACAATAATTTTCATTTTGTGGTTCATATGAAGCGTCCAATGATTGCAATTGCAGTCAATTGCAGTCCAATCACTCGAATGAAGGCTTTTCTCCGAATCTAAACAAGTCTTTGATTCAAATGTATTCATAATAAGTGTCTATTTATTCCCAAATTATTCATTTGATTCTTAAACACTGAGATAACTGTTGGCTCGCATTTGACTAAATCATAAGACTTGGGATGTGCTCCGAATGAGAGCAGTTGTAGGGATGGGTGACCAACAGTTCCACTCGCAGTCGGGCGGCCAACACGTATCGGCACATATATATGCACTTCAGCCGCAGTGCTATCAGTCATCATATGTTAGTCAACAGTCCAATGAAACGGTAATTCAATTGCGATCACTTCAGGATCAGTTGAATTCCCTTCAGCAGCAAAGAGATCAGTTGCAGAAAGAGCTGAACGCAGAGAAGCAGAAAGTGATGCAAATGTCCCAACAGTTGTCATCTCAACAACAGCTCAGTCTTCAGATGCAACAGCAATACGAGCAGCAGATGAGAGCTCTTCAGTTCGAGTTATCCAAATATAAGATGCCTCAGACCTCTCACGAGGCACTGATTCAGGCACAGAATGCACAGCAGTCTGTTATGCCCTTCACTGGTAAAGCAATCCGAGTGAATGGCGAACACGTCTGTGATTGCTGTCAGTTCAGAACCAAGTCTGAAGTCTCTCTACTCCTGCATAAAGTGAATCACGGGTTAACCCAAAAGAACCTGCAATTGCCGACCACTATATTCACCACTAAAAACAACACAAACCACTCTTTCCTCTACAGATGTCCGGCCTGTGACGGAAAGTTCACTCGACATGAAGTGTATTCTCATATTTATCAGGTATATGTCAATTATGTGTCAAAACTCTCACTAAACATCTGTCCCTTTATTTTTGACTGCTTTACACAAATTGTGAAACAGATTTGATATATGTTTATCTCACCGACAGTTCCACTCATCAGAACAGCCCCATCACTGCACAGAATGCGATTTATTCTTCACTCATTTTGATTACTTGACTGAACACCAAAGGGATAAACACAACAAAACAAAACAAAAGCGAATAAATCAGAAGAATTGGCCCAAACCTGGAGCCAAGAAGAGTAAAAGTAGTCCTTTGGTGTCATCTCCCGGTTCGTCGTCGGCTTGGAATTCATTGGAGACAATCATTTCGAGCACAATCGGCACTTTCGATGAGTCCACTACAGCTGTTGCCTCGATTACAGACTCGCCTCAACTCATTCATACCCCACAAGTAATGCCTGTAAACAGAGTGAACCCAATAGTGCCGAAAGCAGTGCCCATTCCCGTCGAAAAGGCTGACGGAGAGTTCAAATGCACTTATAGTGACTGCGGTTTCGCCACCAATACTAAGGAAAGGTTGGATTTTCACTTAAGTGCGCACAAGAACTCCAAATACAAGTGTCCGTACTGTCCATATGTGGGAAATGTTTTGGTCGACATTCGAAGACATATTCAAAAGAGTCAAAAACATCAGGGATTTTATGTGTTTCAGTGCCAGAAGTGTGACTACGGCTCCAATTGTGAGAAGACTTTCAAAGACCACTTAAGACAAATACATTTCGGCAAAGAAGTGACGGAAAAAATGATTAACTCTTTTATAGACGACATGTTTTCCAATGAAAGTGGAAAGCAATCCGTTTAATACACGTATAGTTTAGTATAATATATGCGCCAAACTAAGGGTTTGTCCCCCAAAGTACTTAATCGGGTTCCATATTAATTGGAACAGACCTCATGTCTGAGCGCATCCTCTAATGATTTTTTTTCATTTTCATAGCTTAGATTTTAGTGAATACTCTGTAGAGTCTGCTTATGAGAAGTTGTGGCCGATGTGGTCACTGACGAGCCATCAAAGCATCGAATTTGCTTTAAACGGGTTTCACTGTCTCTCAAATATTTGTCATTTCTTTTAACCAAATGTTTATTCTCTTAATTTTATAACAAAAATATTTTGAAGTCTTTTTAGATTTTAATATATTTAAAACAATTGCAATAATAAACAGAATTCGAAATAAGTTTAAGAATAAAATCAATGAAACCATTGACAGACATCTGAAGTGATTTGACATACAATTCATTCATTGATATAACTATCGAAAGAAGAGTGAAATCACTTTTGATCCTAAAAGAAGTCAATTCAAAAATCACATATAGGAAAGTAATTCACCTCATTTTTAAATATAAGGACATACATTATACCACAGGACATAGTACCCCAGGAATTGCTCTTCTTATAAATTATCAGATATATAATATTTGAGTTTGAATTTTGGAAAGTATTTAATAAACTCAAAGTAAAGAAGTTTGAAGCTAGATAAATTCATTCTATTGAATGCTGAAAATGTGAATTCACTCCAATACCTATATTGTGAACCATTTTTGTGAATTTTATTGGTTTTATGAACCTTTTACTAAAACAGTTCCATAGATATGTTAACTAGGTTCATTTTTGTCAAGTTCCCAATTTTATAAATCATTTTTTTCCCATCAAGAGTTCACAATATCGGTATTCCAGTCATTTATGTTCAGAGATGATCAGAATAGTTCACATCTCAACGGGTGAATAGAAATTACAAGATTATTAATACAAAACATATAAGATTACTAATGTAATCAAGTAAACTTAAACTTGGATATTATTTTAGTCATCCATGTTCATGTTCAGGTAAAGTTTAAGTTTACTAAATATAGTAGTTAGATTCTATTGCACTTTAGTGATCTTTACTGCAGATCATCTTGTCATTTCTATTCACCTTATTGGGATATGGTTCATATAATATGGACGATATTATATACAGTGTGAGCTATCTTCACATTTTTGTCGGCCTTTCAATCAAAAATATTGATCAGAATCCTAAAAATGTTAGAACTTAATAAAATAATAATACGGGATAGTATGAGATAGATCAAATTATTCATTGCCTAATTCCAACTAAAGGTTCAAAAATTTATTAGCTTAACCAGGCCTAGAATTCTTAGATTAATTGAAACCACTATAAGAATTGTTTACTAAGAAATATTTTTCGAAAATTACCTAAAGTTTGCACTACAATAAGTTACCCGGGCTATATTCATATTTACACAATTGGCACAGAGTCTCATTTGACACACGTTTTGGTAGATCTTAATTCGAGTTTATCTATTTAAAATAGTTTGTCTAAAGTAGATTTTGATCATGCAAAAATAATCTTATTCTTGAAGGGATGGTGAAAGGATGGGCTCAATGGGGGTCCAATTGGGGGACAGTTTTATTGGTACGTTAATTATGGAGTGAGTGAGTAATGGAACACAAATGGAGTCATTGAGTGATTGAGTGATCAAAACCTGGTTTTCATTGAAAACAATTGACTTCTTGTCTGTGACCACAAACTATCGATTGATTTACTTGTCATTCATTGAGTATTTGTTGGACAGACTGTTGAGTGGTTGAGTCGGTGATAAGTGGATGCGATGGGAGATCACTCTCATTATCTTCAGCCACAAAATCTTATGTACAACGGATACCTCCAACTGAGCGGATCAGCACAACAGACATCTGCACATTCGGCCCATCAAAACACATCAGTCATTCAGATGAGGACATTAAGGGAACAATTGAATCAGTCTAATGCAGACAAGGATCAGCTCCAGAAGGAACTCAATCTGGAGAGACAGCAGAAGTTGCAGTTACAGCAGGAGTTCCAGAAAGCAGTTCAGGCACAACAAGAACTCAACTACCAGTGCATGACTTTGCGTCTCGAAGTCGCTAAATATCAGCAACACTTCCAGAACCTGCAACAGTCGGGACTCACTCTACAACCCATTCAATCCAACCAACAGTTGTCTCAAAACATCAAAACAGAAGACAATACTCCAGAAGAGGGCAATATTTGCGATGAGTGTCAGTTTGAGACCAAATCGCAGGTCTCGCTCTTCATTCATAAACTGAACCATACATTGGGTCCGTCGACTCCACGACACCTCCATTTACCGACGCGGGTCTTCACCACTAAACCCGACACTAATGTGAACTTTACTTATAAGTGTCAGTCCTGTGATGAGTCCACAACTTTGACCCGACATGAAGTATATCCACACATCTATCAGTTCCACTCTTCAGAACAGCCCCACAAATGGTAAGAGTCAACAATTGTCTCCATTTCTCTAATATTGGATTTCTTTGATTTCAGTCCCATTTGTTTATTATATTTCACTCATTCAGACTATTTGTCAGAACATAAACTCGATAAACACAAAATGGGAGTAATAGAGTCCCCCGGACCCAACTCTGGGCGGGGCAGAGGGCGTGGGGGTAGGGTTTCAGTATCGCAGTCGAGAAATAACTGTAAGACTCCCTCTAAACCGACCACTAATTCCCAAATATCGAAGCAAACAGTAATCCAAACGCCATACGGAACTGTGAAACAGGAGTCGATTACAAACAATGATCAGAATAGCGGTCAGCGATCATATTGTGATGGAATGTCCTCTAAGCGCAAAGTGGACGACTCACCCGATATTATATGCATTACTGAGACAACGCCTGCAAAGCATACGAAGACCACTACAGTAATAACTGTCGCCAAAGACGATGACGAACTCAAATGTACTTATCCCGGGTGTGGGTTCACTGCCCCGAGTCGGGACCGCTTGCAGTTCCATATGAGTGCCCACACAATGTCTAAGTATAAGTGTCCGTATTGTGCATATGTGGGCAATATTTTGGTGGACATTCGTCGTCATATTCTTAAGAGTAAGAAACACGAAGGACTTAATGTATTCCAATGTCTTAAGTGTGACTACGGGTCGGACTGTGAGCGCACTTTCAAGGATCACCTCAAGAAATTCCATTTTGGACATCACGTCGAAGAGTCGGCTTTGGATTCAATGCTGGAGTCGCTGTTTCTCAACGAAAACAATAAACAAAACATTTCTGCAGAATAACTGACGAATTCTGAACTCATTTTAAGTATTCATACATTTTATAAGTATTTTCGAAAGCAATTCATTTCTTTGTCTATTAATTTCCAAATGTCTTAAAATATGACTGAATTTTTGTTGAAGTTTTACTCAAATGATTTCAATTTTTCTAATGTTTTGATCAAAATTCAACCTTTTTTTGTAAGTTTTCATGACTTTCAGAAAACTATTTTTTCATTGAATTCTTTAATTTCCACATTTTTTAATCAAAATACAACTTATCTATCGATTAGTGGTTTAATATATAAATCATTAGATTTTGTGAATTAATTAATATTATTATTATTTAGACATTAAATGCTCTCTCAATGAAGAAATCTATTGTCTTGAATCAACTGAATGGTGTCTTTAGAGTCTGCAATACTTTTGTCATCCAAAGAGGTTTTACATACCATAGAACTAAACCAATGGATGAGCCCATCACTAACACCACTGCACTTATTATAAGAAATGTTGGGTTGAAATGCGATTTATTTTCTTCAGTCTTCACATTCACTTCAACTCTCATTTTTACGGCAAAATTTTCAATAAAATTGTCATAACTTTGAAAACCCCAACCAATGTATAGGCTCTCATCGCAGCCCAATATGTCTCCGAATAAATACTTTGGAGTCAAGTCCTCTGAGTTTACTTTTAACTGTAATTACAATCAAATGAGAAAATGTCACAAATCTATAAGTTTCTAAATGTTGCGTCAATTATCAAGGATATTAATTAAAATATGATTATGGTAGAAAATCACCCAATTTTGTCAATATTTGGCTAAAATATAAGAAAAAGCGACAATAAATTGTTAAATATATCACTAATTATGAGATAAATAGAGAAATTCTGAGCCCTCCATAAATTGTGGAAATGATTGAATAGTTGAATACAAACCGGAAATCTCGAAATCAATATCTTGTAATAAACCGAATCCTTTATTATGTAAATAGAGTCCATGTATTGAAAGGCTGACGTTATATTCGTTGGGAAATCTTTGTGCAGATCTTTCAAGTTTTTTGGGTAAGAGTGACACGATATCTGATCATTGTGGAAACACCACAATTGCTCACCTTGCAACAAATATTTGATTAGTCAAATGTGGGTTAATTAACGAGGGAGAGAGAGAGAGAGAGAGAGAGAGAGAGAGAGAGAGATTACCTGCGACAAAATAAATTAGTGTTTTAATAGTAAAAGCTGCGTCGATTTTGACAGAGTTCCACCTAGGATCACTTGATTTCCACTCATTTGCAATTTTAAGAGGAGTTTTAAGGGTTGAAAACCATTCATAACACACAAAGTTGTCGTCCTATCAATGATTTGTCTTAAGAATACTTTGATTGAGAATTAATTAGACATACTTTGAAAAAATAAAGACAATTATTGTATTTGTTGGCCCCGGGAACCACTGAATCCATATAAGTGGGGACTACCATCGAATCATTCAGAATATATGAAGAAGTGGGCGAATTTCGTCCACCTCTTCGAGGGCGCTGATAAGTGTAGGAATAGGCCCTCCGGTCAATCCAACGCTCTTCAATACGCACTGCTGCATCTGTGAGGGGCGGGTGTATCGGAGACTTATCTGTTTCTATAATAAACTTTAGAAATGTTTTAAAGAGAGAGAAATGGATTTATACCGAAGTTGTAATACCAGAAGTAATTGCCTCGGAATAGAACCAACATATCGTTATTTCGGTGGTAATACGAACCGTACATATAGTTGTTTGATGTCATCGAGGATAGAGATAATATGCCATCAAAACCAGGTGATAAGCAGAGGGGTTGTGGACAACCAACCCATACTTGATTGAATCCAACTAAACTGTACTTATCCTTCTCATACTTAACACAAATTGAGAGTTAATTCGTAGAATATGTCACTTATAGACGAACCGGAATTTTGTAGAGATATAGGGGACCAACAAATTTATATTCAGTGATCGGACTCTTTCCGGCCATTCGTCTCTTAAAACGACTGTCAACAGGCATTGGTTGGACGTCTCGATGTATAATAGGTAAGTGATCTCTCGTTATGCCATCGATTTCAACGTAATAGCTTTGGTTTCCATAAACCGCATAATATTTGGTAGAATTGATATTAATTTCTTTGAAAACGGTGTCGATTACTACGAATGGTCTGTCAGAGCAGTCGTGAGGTATTCGACTTATATTCTTAGTGTAAACCGAAAAATGCTTAACCGATTCATACTGTTCCAAGAAATGACACATTAGATTACAAGATAATAATTGAATGAAAGAATTTAGAAATTATTTCTCCACTTTAAGAAAGAATGTTTCAATAGAGCCATATAATATGGAAGACCTAGTTACTATTTTACAACCTTTTCATAACCGCTAATACTAATGATTCGATTCATTAAATGTTTCATTAATATGGTTACAGAAATTGATGCAAAACATAATTAGACCACTTTAAAGGAAGACAATTAAAATATACTGTACCAGGTCATTAAGTTGAGATTCATATATAAAAGTTGTCCAGCAATTTGAAATACAAAACACTATAAGAATATAAAAGTGCGACAAAATTGAGTCACGATTTTTAAGAATTATATTCATCACTAAATTATTACTTCAATTCAATAAATAGGGATAACTTTGAGCTCAAAACTATTAAATCCTTTTCAATGATTAAATGAGTAAAACCGAAGTCAACTAATCAAACAAAATGTGAACAAATAAATCGTTTCATTGTTTGTTTCAATCTTTTAATTGAATTTCTATTCAATAACACAATTATTTTAATTAACCTCTCATTCAATGAATAAAAAGAAAACAATTATTGAAAATAAATTCACCAAAACTTTAGCCATTATTTGATAGGTTATCTCTCTGATGGTTATCTATTACCAAATGAGGTAGCTCAAATTGCAGCAAGTTGGATTGCTTACTTACCAAGTTAAATTCAGATTCAAAAACACGATTAAGTCCAATAAATGTCATAAATTTATTGTTTGAATACAAAATCTATTTTAATTGAATTTTAAAAATAAGAAACTTATTTGAAAGCATAGAATCATTTAATACATAATTAGTATTAAAATCAAATAATTTGTCAGAAGTTATGTCTTAGTATTGAAATCAAAGAATATGTTGAATAGAAAAGTGAAAAACGTGAATGTCGTGGAAAACTATTTTATTTTGGGTCGCCATTAGTTGGTTTGTTAAGGAACAGGTCCTCAACGACGGCGTCAATGTCTTTCTCGGAAGTGTTATGTCTGAAGTGTTGAGCCCTGAGATGTTCTTTGAATGACTTTTCGCAGTCAATACCGAAATCACATCGTTTGCATTCAAACACTTTCTTCCCGTCGTGTTTCGTACTCTTCTTCACGTGTCGGTAGATATCCGTCAATATATTGCCCACATATGCACAATACGGACACTACATAACAATTATAAGTAAATCAAACAACAATTCAATGTAAACCTTATATTTAGAGTTAGTGTGCGCTGAGAGATGGAACTCCAACTTTTGCTTGTTATTGGTAGTGAAGGAGCAGTGGGGGAAGGTACACTTCAACATCTCATCAGACATCAGTTGTGGTGAATAGCTATAAGTATTGCCACCATTGGAACCACTGCTTGAAGGGTTGTCTGTGATAACAGTGCCCATCGCTGACAGCAAAATGGTTTGAGTGCCGCGACTCGCAGATGGCTTATAGATGGAAGTGATGAGCGGTTCCTTTGGTATCTCATAGCCAGGAATGGGTTTCAATCGATTCGATTTATTCCTCTCGTGTTCGTGTTTGTGGTGTGTCTTCAGGTAATCGATATGAGTGAAGAAGATATCGCATTCATTGCATTTGTATGCCTTCTCTTTCGTGTGGTTCTGATATATGTGGGGATAGATCTCATTGCGAGTCAGAGCCGTTCCCTCACAGATGGGACACATATATAAATATGAAGAGTTCGGGTTTCGGGAACTAAACATATTTGGGTGAAGAATAAGACGTCTCTGATTCGGATGAGACAACTTGTGGTTAATTGTGTGCAAAATGAGGGACACTTCAGCTTTGGTTCTGAAGTCACATTTGTCGCACGCGATGTCATCGGTGGCACTCGTTGTGGACAAAGCGGTCTTTATTTTATTCAACTCATTGTCTTTGAGACGTAACTGATTCTCAAGTATTTGTTTTTCTTTCCTGAGTTTCTCCAATTCGAGTCTCTGTTCAATGGATGCGTTCTCTGAATCTCTTTTCTCTTTGAGTCTTAACTCCAACTCATTCTTAAGTCTTTCATCTGTTCTCTCCTTCTGTCGACGAAGTCTTTCAAACGATTCCTTCAATTCTCTCAAATCAGTTCTTAGTCTTTCGTTATCTTTTTGGACATAGAGGTCATAAGTGGCCGAATCGGTGCCAACATTGCCATCAGTTTCGTCGGCTTTCCTTTTGTTCATTTCACTCAAATCGACTTAAGATTACAAATATGGCCGACAATTGTCTCAACTCTAAACAGATATTGCTTTCAATTAATTTGTAGAGTTGAGGGCAAAAGCATGAAATATGAGCCAAGATTATGCCAAACACGACAAACAGATCTTTCACTCAAAACATTGGATAAATCCTTTTGAGTGAAGAGATGGCGCTTATCCTCAACACTAGTCATCAGTCTTTACACAAGAGATGGCAATCATTTGAATCTTGTGTCCACTCGTGAAGTATTTTTCGGTGTTTTTAAATGTTTAACACTTCTAATAACCAAATGTTTTGTCTTTATTTCGTTTGATTGCAATCAATATTATCTGATTTAGTCTTAATCTAAAGATCTTAAGATATTTTTGGATTACTTGTCATTTTGTTTAGTGATTATTAAAATGATGTCAGATTTAACCAAAAATTCTTCAAATGCCAGCCATTTATTGGAGAATATGCTGAGCGGCGGACAGATAACATCAGAACAGTGGCAGACATACAAAGAGTTGCGATCAGTTGATCTTATATGTAGTGATAGCGATGTGTCATCAGATGACTCGTCGGAAGAAGTTATTGCGGCCATAACTCCAGAGAGTTGTGTTGCGAGTACTTCCAGGAGTGATATTTCTGTAGAAATCGCAGAAACGGGTCAAACGAGTCACTCGAAATGGGACTCCACTTCTACCGTCAGATTCATTGACGGAAAGATCTCTTTCAATGAATTGGTAGACATTATGGAGAAGAATGATGTGAATGAAGAGCTCACTGTAGAGGAGTCGGGAATTGCTTTCGAAAGGGAATTGACTTCATATGAGTCCAGAAATAAGAAAAGAAAAAAACCAAAACCTGGAAAAGAGTCGGAAACGTCCCCGAAATCCAGTGGCGGTTATCGATCGCGAAGGAGACTTCCTCCAGATCTACAGGGGTTGGTGGGTGAGGCCAATATGAATCTGGCCAGGGGCAATCACGATGAAGCCATCAAAATGGCACTCGAAGTGATAAGACTGTGTCCGGACTACGCCGAACCCTTCCAGACATTGGCACAAATATATGAAGAAAAAGGAGACGACATCCAGACGTTTCAATACCTATTAATCGCCGCTAATTTGTGTCCATCAGACGGCGATGGATGGACTAAAGTGGCCGAAATGGCCGTTGATTTGGGATTTTGGAAACTCGCGATCAGTTGTTATACGAAAGCAATTAAAATAACTCCAAAAGACATAAGTCTTCATTTGGAGAGATGTCGTCTCTACGAGAAGATAGGAGACATCAAGAGGTCGATCGAAGCGTATGAGAATATTGTCAAAATTCTTGGGCCCAATGATGGAGAGCTGGCCCTTCAACTCACTAAAGATATCGTTAAAATTCATTACAATAACTCAAATATATTGTCCGCCATTGAAGTGATGGAAACGGCGCTCGAAAAACACAATTCATTGATTACATCCGAAGAGGTTATGTTTTATGTGGAACTCCTTATAACAAACGGACAATACGTCGACGCTTTGTCTGCATTTAGAAAACACTGCGGAATCAAAATCATGAGTTCAGGCATTGATTGCAATCAACTGAGCGATGAAATTGTGAATAAATGTGATCTCACTATAGAACTCATGTTCTCCACTGAACTGCTTCCCGATCTGAGGGCTAAACTTCTGGTAACTCTTATTAATTTGCGCTGTTTGTTGTCTGTCCATCACTTGCTTGAAGAGATACTTATTCTGAGCGCTGAAGAATTTGGTGATTTGTATTTGGATATAATCGACGCCTTCATGAAAATGGATTTACACGAAAAGGCAAAACTAATGGCTCACAAACTGGTCGACACCGAGACATATAACGAGCCCTCCGTTTGGTTTCGTTTTGCTCAGTGTCTCGAGAAAACGGGCGAAACGGAGCACTCGGTTATTGCCTATTCAACTGTTGTGAGATTAGCCCCCAATCACTTTGAGGCTCGACTCAGACTCTCCCAACTACTGATAAACGCCGGCAAAGAACGGGAAGCCCTGGAGATCGCCTGTCAGTGCGATACTGAAACACTCATAGATTTGGATTTATTGAAAATGAGATGTCATTTGTTATATTCGCACAGAATGTGGGCTGAGTTTGCAGTGGCCGCCAAAATACTCCTCTCCAGTGATATGACTTATTTGAAACACGACAGAGAATTGTCTACAATGATTACATCCTCATCGCACAGGACAAGAATGGAGGCCTTACGTGATATTCATAAAGATTTAGCCCTTACAGAAGAGGACTGTCGGCCCCACAAATATGTGGGAAAGAAAGTCGATTCAGAGAAAGTGATCGAAACTTATGTCAAACTTTTAAACATTTTGTTATATAAACTAAAAGACTTTAACGAAGCGCTGAGAATAGCTTTCTCTGGCTATACATGCGGTGCCTTTTCCACAAAACAAGAATTAGTTGATTACTACTCACTCATGTCGTGCTATATATCAAAGAACATGACTTATACCTACCCTTTGATTAAGGCATTGATTGTGAGAAACATAGATAACAATCAAATCTGGAATATCTTCTGTCAGGTTATGTCTCAGTTCTATCAGGACTTACGTCACAATCGGTTTTGTATTCGACTTTTCATCAAAAACCCGGAGAATATAGCGTTGGCTTATTTTAATGGACACAACGCTCTTATGAGTGGCAGTTATAAGCACTCACTGGCAGAGTATGTCTCCATTTTGAAGCAGAGCCCGAGAGAGCCGTTCGCCGCCTTCTCTGTGTGTTTAGCTTTTGTTCATTTGGCGACACAGAAGTTCACATCAAACCGACACTCAATTGTCATTCAAATGTGCGCTTTTCTCGACCTCTATCTCGAACTGAGAGGTGAATGTCAGGAGTCCTTCTATAACGTGGGCCGAGCTTTCCATCAGTTGGGACTCTTTAATAATGCCGTCCATTTCTATCGCAAGGCATTGGAAGCCAACACTGAAATAGTGGCCAAAAACAGACAAATGTTTGATTTAAGGCGAGAAATAGCTTACAATTTATCACTCATTTATCGCAATTCAGGCGCTAATGATTTGGCGTTAATTGTATTACAAAACAATTTCGTCTTATAGTCAAATGATTACCAAAAATCAATGTATTTCTCCAAAACTTATTCCAAATTCTGTCAAAAATGTCTCAAATGATGGCAAACATTCAGTCGTTGAGAAGTCTCTTGAAGTCACTGGAAATCCAGTGATTGTCGAGACAGGAGTCGAACCAAAATGAAATTGTGATAGAAAATTAAAATCCGGGTTAAGTTATCATGGTGAGTTTTTAATTTCTATAGTTTACCTAATGTCCCAAACTGTATATTTCCTGATTATCGTGTAATTTATGAAACTTTTTTGAATAAAATAATTGGAATTTATTTTTTGAATTATATTCACAAAAAGGCCTGGCCAACTGATCATCCACTTCACTGCATTGCACGAATTATCCATGCAAACCGTACATTTGAAAGTGCGTCGAAACTAGTTTTTAGCTGGGAAAAGTGAGGCATTCATAAATGGAAAAGTTATCTTGCTCATAGTTAA
>JAQIWF010001147.1:0-13210 GCA_034694965.1 Ceratozetes gracilis | reverse complement strand
GTATGGAATATTCCTATTTATTTTGTGAGACGAGAAAATATATGATTTTAACCGTTAAACTAAAGAATTTAAATGTTTTGAACACAAAATAGTATATAAATAATAGTTTGAGACTTAAATTAATCAAATAATTAGCAAAAAGTTAATTATAATTAAATGAAATCAATTTTATTTCTCTAACAAACTGTGAAGTATTAATTCAGTGCATTTCGAGCATATATAATGAAATTGAGCATAGTACTTTTGCCTAGTTCGCATTACAAGACTATAGCCGTATCGGCGCAAGCAATTAACGAAAACTAATTTTGCAATTTTTGCAATCATTTTGCACTAAATTTGACTGAAATTTCATTCTTTTTTAATAAGTATTTAAATCAATAAATAAATTCATTTCAATAAATTTGAATTAAAATTTTAATTTAATGGAAATTCATATGAATATTATGTCCACAAAAACGATTTAATTAAAAATAAGTTAAATATTCTTTAAGACGAGGAAAGGGCTAACATTGGATTGTCTGGGAAATTAAGGGATAAATTTGTCTAAATTTAGTTAAATGGGATGTATTTAAATCGAATTCAATTGTTCCACCAGTTGTAACCTTGGTTAGTTATTCATATTTGACAGCGAAGGTTAAGAAGCCAGTGTGTCCGGTGCCCTGATTTAGAGAATAAGTGAGGGTATAGTTCTCTTCTTCAATACTGTCCTCCTTTTGAGTGCTTTCTTGAGTCGACTCTAGTTTTTGCTTTTTCTGTGAATTTTCAGCAATCGATTCATCGGATATCGGATTCTCGTCACAAGAATTCTGAGGATTTCAATGCAGAGAATTATTTACAAGAATATAATCAAAATAACAAATAAATACCTTTTTGGTGGAAAACTTATAAACGGGTAAAGTTTGTGCCTTCACTTCATAAGGTCTGAGTACACACTCATAGGTGTCGATATCGAAAAATAGATTATCGGTGAGCGCCAGACAAGTCTTTTGGACCTGTTCTATGCAGGGTGAGAAACAGCATATTCGTCCCCCTATAGAGACAAATAGTTTTAACAAAATTAAAATTCCCATAATTTTTCATTTTTTTAATTAAACATATTTTTTGCTCAAAAAAGCAATTTTTGAAAAGTTGTAAAGAATTTGTTAAACAATAAAATCAAATTAATTGCAATCGTTGTGAAGGGTTAGCGATAAGAGAGTTGTTTTGCAATGCATTGCATTCAATATAACTTTTATTGCAATAGTTTTAGTGTTCATCAAAACTTTGCAATCAAATCAAATCATCTTTTTTGATAATAAGTTAAATGAATGTCTATTTCCTACATAAATACATTGAAATCAGTGATGAGCAGTGAATTATTGTTGGAATTTTTGTTAGATCTCGTGGTCATCCCTACTATTATGTATCGACTTTGTATACAATGTGTTGATTTTATACTTTAGATTCAATTTTTTTGTTAAAAAATGTGTTTTATATGAAATACTGGGAAAATTGGCGCAAAATTGTCTGTAAATTACCAGTACTTTTGAAAATTTTCATTCCAAATAAGACTATTAAAGTATTAAAGCAAAAGCGATCCGAAGTCAAAAGCAGTCAATTTTGCTCTCGAGTGAGAGCCTGAGGCGAGCTCTGAGCAAAACGAACGGGTCTTTGGGGTCACTTTCTTAGATCCTGGTTCGCATCCAATGTTGAATCAGCAGACCGTATGATAAATTCAACTCAATCTCAACAATAAGACCACTTTTCATACTTCATAACCCCCAGGCATTTATTCATCAAACATTCATAAAAAATATATAAATTAGTGTTTAGAATGAATTAACTCTATTTATGGACAAAATTTATTTGTTCTCAACAAACACTATGTATTAATCGTATAAATACAACAAATTAAATGCATTCAATTCACTGATCAAATTGTAAACTAATAATTTGAGCAATTCATTCAATATTGCAGGTATGTCCAATCTCAACAAGGGGGTTCTCACTGTTTATGGTAAAGAATTATTGAATGTTGGTGCATATGCTAGATCCTCTCTTTGGACAACCTGTATATGATGTCAAAATAATCAAATAATCTCCGACAGACTTAAGTGAACATCAATCAAATTACACATAACTAAAGCTCAGGTATGAATCACATATGCAATTGCAATCAGGAATGCGGAGGGGGTCGTACTTAACGCAATTCACATTGATTCAACAACTAGTTAATTGAATAAAGGCAATTTAGACTAAGTTATTAATTTCAAATTTAACAAGGTGGATCAAAAATGAAACACTCAAAAAAATGCGAAAAATGATAAGTCGATGAACTTGACTGAAACACTTTCCAATCCTTTCCTATACCGGGTATCTATGAGTTGAAAAAATGGGGACCCCTGAGTGTGTCGGCACATAGAGATACATCCTAGGTCAGGAAAAGAAATTGCAGGGGGTAATTGCTCTCTGATTTAAAACATAAATGGAGTTATCGCCGTGTAATGGTCTTCAATAAATGCTTGTTAATAGATGAGACCCCCTTGCTTCTCCCTGTATGGAATTCTTCAAATATTGGACAGAGGTCTTCCTATTCTGCATATTTCCCATGACCTGATATAAATAGAGGTAACTATAGAGGCACAGATGCCAAATCGTGGGAGTATTGTTCCAACAAATTGCCTAGTACATTGAGCAGTACATTGTGCAGTATAGTAATCTCCATTAGAATATGAGCCGATGGCAAGACTGCCACACATAAGAATCGTCACTGAATTCTCGTACATATCTTTGGAAAACACGCCCTCAAAGTAGAGTCAAATCATACAATAGATTCCAGTGTTTGGCAGTATTGCACACCAACTCAGCACAACTTGGAATGCCTTTCGGCTGTTTTGAATTTAAAGTTATTTTAATTTAATCGCAATATTATAGTAATATTTAGTAAATCCCTCTCTGGGATAGCAAAGCACCTCTAATTAGTTTAGTGCAGGTCTTATATCGTGGGAAATCACATCCAATATTCTGCAACAATCTTCTTGAGACAGTCGTTGCCTCTGGCTTATAGGGGTAAGGGTCACCATATATTAGTATAGACCAAGGCACATCATGTCAGCCTCTTGATCCAATTAATTTGCGCATAACCATCAAAGACATTTGTCACATTTTTGTCAAAACATGGTGACATAGGGGGAGGGGGTCGTTCAATTACATATCATAGTGCAATAACCCCCTTTGTCGCACCCTCATGTATATCCAATTAAATTAAATTAGTTTAAATTGACTGCAAAATCGAGACGACTCTGATGTAAACAAAATACTTTTACCCGATTTATCCAGTATTAGCATTAATTTGTTGAGAGCTGGACAGGGATTTATCATTTGAATACAACCTGTAGTTAACATTTAGTGGAATCTCAGTTAAATAATTAAACATAATGTAGAGACAAATGCAAGATTTTGACCAAACTCATCTACAGATCTCACATAAAGTGGAATAGCATGGTCAGCCCTGATTTTGTCATAAATTCCATTTTAATGTGGGAATTGTTGGGAGTGGAAATGACCAGCATAGTCTATGCATAGGGGACAGAATGCACATACACTTAGGCTTGAGTTTTAGCCTAAGAACATAAAAAGATAGAAATGCAAATCCGTTTCAGTGTTTTCCTCAGCAGTTAATTGAGCCCAAAATATATGTCATTATTTCTCCGCTCATTTGGCATCATATCACAGAACCTTCGAAAAAGGGGATTCACTCATAATAGTACTGCATATTTGAAAACTTCAATAAATTGAATTTTAAGGAATACGAGGAGATTTTGGCAAAAAGCCGGGAAGTCCTGAGATTCACACGAAGACTGTTTGCAAAATTCATTTGAAAGGTAAGTAGAAATCAAGTGTTTTATGACTAAAATAACAAATTGCATGAATATATACGAGTAATAAATGTAATCCATATTAGATGAGGCCCTAAACGAATGAAATTGAAGTGCACTCAATCATTAACTGATCAAAACTTTATGCTGAGCTAATAGTGGCTGGCTAATATGATGGTCAATTTATACTTGCAAATCCATATAAATTAACCGTTTTTTGCAAAAGTAGTGGAAAACAATCCAATTATATATAAAGTAATTAAAATTTAATGCCGACATTGAAATAGAGCTGAGGCGTCAAATGGAGAGTCTGTCGGAGTCTGGCCGTCAATTGCCAGTAGAGTGAGGGTCTGAGTCATCAATACTGGGCTGAGTTACGTCCCATTTTCTAATTGCAATGTTTGACAGAACGCTCGGAGGCATACACTCTATTAGACACAAACTAATCAAAGTTTTCAATAAAAAGTATTCGCAAACAGTATATCATATTCTGTGTTTTTTTGCCGCACATTTGCATCCATTCTATTGTGTTGGCAGTCATTAGATATGCGTCTGTTTTGAGTCAAAACTGCAATATTAGTGAAAAACAATTATCATTTGAGAGCATCATATCATCTAATGTCAGAAAGAGATGGAATCAATGAATTCCAGACCTAAGGATTCGTGATCTTTGCAAAGGTGTGCAACACCGCACTCGACCACAATAACACAGAATTAGTTTACGAAACGCACTCTTTTGTTCACAATATGTTCAATGAAGGCCTTAACACAAAAGTATGCGGATCTCAAACACATCTATATTTCAAGACATACCAAACCGCTTCTGTGCTCACATATTGTCTCCTTTCGAGTGAACCTCAAATTAATATTCATTTTCTCGGATCAAATCACTTTCGATCGATAGGCCCTAAAATCCATCAAAACTGTTAATTTCAAATCAAAACTCTATTATTTCGCAGACCATTGAACTCAATATTGTTTAGCTTTGAATGAAAGCAAACTTTTGAGAAACTATTCCCTATTATTAGGAATGAAATGAAAGAATCTGTGAATTTGAATATAAACCTGAAAACATGTTTCAAGGATTGAAAGTAATGTTCTAATTGTGTTGGCATTGCTGTCAATAACACACATTAGAGATGCACACAATGTTGATCCCAGACCCGACTCAAAGGAAAATTGTCACCGCCCTCACATTAAGAGAGCCTGGGCAATTGATTCCATGCTCAATTCAATGAATAAGACGGCAATGGATCAACTAATCGCTTCGTGAAATCTACACTATATTCAAGCCCAGAATGAGTGCTCTTCAATATTGTGGGGGCTCTACTCAAAGAGGGTCTACAAGAGGCAATATTAACTGTTTTTAGATAATAAATTTGGTTGTCTTGTGTTAACAACATTTTAAAAATATGGATAACAGTCGTGAGACCATAAGTTTTGACTGTTTTCGATATCTTCTATATTTGAGTTATTCTTTCGAATACATTATAAATGTCTGTATTTTAGAAACAAACGGTTTTTAGTGATATAATTAAAGTGTTTGTTTCAATGTAAGGCTTTTCCGGTGAGGAATGCCTCACTTAAAGACGATTTCCATTTTTATTTTTCTTGTGTTTTAGGCTATAACTGCTTCACAGGACTCCACTCTTTGAGTAAAAGTTATTATCATTTAGAGTACCGATACTTATATTTATGAGACGATATAAGTATCCTATTCTTTGTTTTTACGTTTTCTCTCAAATTATATTTAATTTCAAAACAATTGTAGTTAAGGTCAAAGTGTTTGACCCCAAACGGCATAAACTTCACAACACAACAGGAATTGAAAAGTAATGTTCCGAATGTTATTACATTTGTTTGCAAATATAGGCTTACATTTGAAACTATTTTAATTGAGTTAAGACCTGAAAAATGTTGTGAAAAACAAAATGTTTGTATCGATATTGAGATCAGTGCAGCACAGGATCGCAATTATTTAAATCTAATAATTAAGACTACTTTGAGCTCAACATCCGATACAATGCCATGAATTAGGAATAAATACTTTTTTAGTTTTTCCTAATTTTATTGTTTTGCGTTATTTTGGAGAAAAAAAATGAGAATAAGATTATTGTAAATGATTTGAATGTAAATCAGAGTTTGTCTTAACCTTATTATGCAATATATCGGGAACTGTAGATCGAGAAGACCAGCGAATGGAGCAAAACGAGCAAAAGTCGTGGGCTGTGGGACGGACACAATGGGTCACGACTTTGGTTGAGCTTTGGGTAGCATAAGATGCGGTATACTCTGTTGATTACATACCTGTACTGTTACATGTGTTTTACATTGGTTTACATGTGAGCGCACAATATGTTACTAATCTCTATCAATGGCAGACAACCCAATCCTATGCTCCAAACGAAACACAACTATTCATAACTCAGACCTCAGATAAGAATCGTTTATTAGATTCTGATCTCAAGTTTCTAAACACAGAGAAACTTAAAAAAGACTTTTAAAAAAAGAATTGCTTTGAGATTATCGTCGGGTATATTAAGTGTGAGAAACGGATATATAAAGTATTCCAGTTATTAATGAATTAGTTATTCCGATCCGAAAATAGCTCTCATGCTATACCTGAAGACATTATTAAAAGAATAAAGATGACCAAGTACCCCTCTTGTTCAGTTATTAACATGTTAAGTCATCTCAATTGTAGTGATTTTCCACTGCAATGACATTCAAATGATTGCTATGATTTATATCCTGATTCAGATAATAGACTGCTTCTAACAATGCAAAAGAATAGATGAGCTTGGTCATCAGAGATAGTGGAGAGAATAGCCTATCGAACACGAGTCAGTTATCAATCTCTGAGGAAATGGTATTTATATCCATCAGATATTATAATAATAAGTGTTAACTAAGTTAGAGATGTTAGAGAGGGTTAATTCATTTGATTACATTCCCAGAGCTATAACTTATAGATTATAAGCATATTATTCAATAATAGAATATTTGAAACAAAGAGCGCTCACAAGTGAAACAAAATGTTAATAATATTCAGTAATATTCAGGTATAACATCACGAAAACATATTCAATAGAATGTAATTTACAATTTTCGGGGCTATTATTCGCTGCACAAAATTTATTACCTTTGAAAATATTACGCTTAAAAAGGACTAAATTAGTGGAGAAGATCGTGAAAAACATTATTTCACAAAACATTTTTAAATTTTAATCCAATCGAGTCCTCGCTTTTGGCCATCCATTCAGTGAACTATGTTTTCCATCTCTCCATTCGTTATTCAATATTTGAGATAATTATCTCAGACTTACTATCATTAGACGCGAAGAGAAAAATTAAATTTCCATAAAATTAAACTCAAATTTTCCAAATGCCCTCTCAATGCAAAAATTATAGAACATGAAACAAAGAAGAGACTGGCAAGATCATTCTCACTATAGAACCAGAACAAAGCATTTGCAAGATTATTGAAAAAAGCAATCAATTCAGGTATGAATCTTAAATTGAGGGCAAACTTTAATCAAGTTATCGTCAAAAACTTATCACTCAATTAGTTGAACACTAATTAACTGAAATAATCTGCAAAGAAATCAATAAAATCCAAATATTTGAATGAAAAACAATAATATATGAGTCGAGGAAAAACTCGTAGAAACTAATTAGGATTTTATTGATTGCTTGAATCGATTTGTAAGAATCGGGTCCGGAATCAAAAACACCTGTTAATCAAAAAACTCAAAATTGTTTCACACATTTCTCAATGGACTCACGATTTAAAGAATAGTTAATCCAATTATCAATAGTTTTATTTAATTTGAAACGAATCTAATTTTATAAAAACATCATTCATTAAAATACAAACACTGGAAGGCATTAAAAAGCAGATAAATGAAAAGTTTTCACGTTTTTAGTCCCAAAAACTCTATAATCCATTAATGAATTTAAGGAAAGAAATATTGTTTTCAATTAATGTTGAATTCAGTAATTAATAAATCGTATGCCAACTGAATCACAAAATACACTCAAATTGTTTATTAATTTTTCTCAATTAATTCTCAATTAATTATAAACTCTTTCCAACAAATTCTTGACATTTAAATCAAATTCAAAATTATTTCCCCAAAAAAATAACAGATATTATAATAATTATCTATTTTCTAAATTCAGGCAATCAATTGCAAACTTGAAAGAACAGATAAATAAGTTGTAGAAAACTTGCATTTTAGTAAACATTCGGTTAATGTGAGCAATATATTTGAGTCAGGGGTGGTCAGGATCATCAAGACCTAGGAGTTCATAGAAGTATAGCTTATCTTCTTCTTACTGCGGAAATATAAACAGTCAAAAAAGTGCATAAATTTTGCCTTAATTCCTGAATGATGTCGGAATAAAACAGTGATCTTTGTTTTATCTTGCTCATCCAAACTTTGCAGCAAATGTAATGACGAGTGTTTGGCAAAAACCAATATATAATAAATATTATTTCAAATATCAATTTAAATCTCATCAAAGATTCCAATTTTAAAATCGTTTAAAACAAACTATTGATTAGACAATCATTTTTGAGTAAAGCTATGCGAAGGAAATAAAAAATCTAAAAAATATTAAGTAAAATGCAGTCTATATTTGAAAATTATTTCAAATACTATAGAAATTGTCGAATGGATGAAAAATTACATAATTATAACATTGAATAATAACAGTGACTGAAATGAGTTGAACTGAAGCCAAATATCAATTTGTAGGCAGAACTCAACGCAATACTATTTGATTCAATAAACTTTGATTATTCTGAGAAGTAGCAAGGCCAAAAAGGGTTGCATATAAATCAAGTCATTGATCATTGTGATGATAACTAGTCTCTATGTGAAGGATTCTTACATAATTAAAGAAGTGGTCTGGATGATATTTCACAAGAGAAAGGTAATTACAAAATTCGAGTCAATGGCAGAAAATAGTGATTTTATCGAAAATAGGGATTTCGAGTAATTTGCAAAATTGTCTCGAAATGAGTTACACCGGGAGACGATTCCTTCATATTACAGAAGAATTTAATTGAGTTATAATTATTTGGAATTGCGATCCATATCTATGATTATAATAATAAACGATTGAAAATAATAAAGTAATAAATCCAAGACATAATCATTAATATTTTCAAATGATTTTTCACTCAAATCCTACGCAATGAGTGAAAAATTGTTGATTTGAATGAATGCTAAATGTTTTGTCAAAACTCAACGATTTATAAAACGATATATAAATGTCTTAAAGTTATTCATTTATAATGAGTTTAATTGCAAGACTGAAACAGATTCTAATTTTCCTTAATTATTAAATACATTTTTCAATCAACAGAAGTATAAATCAAAACTAAGAGACAAATAATTATAAGAAAGGCTAAAATCCCAACATTTGGTCAAATGGTTGTGAGAAACCGAATTCAGTTCTGAAAGCCATTAGGAATTCATAATACTTTCGATTATTTTATTGTTATTTATATTTTGTTTTTCATTTGTTCACACGATATGATCAAGAATTTGATCAAACAGTATATGGAAAGCCTCACCAGAAGTAGTGCTAACGAGTAAGACATGAAAAAAGCTATAGATTTGCAATTAATCAAAGCATTCATTTACACACGATTTGGGATTTATTAACAAAAACAATAAAACTGTTGTCAGACACGCGATTCCCTTCGGCACAACCACTCTCTGCTCCACTCTATCCCAACCAAAATATAGATCTAATCCAATAATTTCTAATTTCTTCAAAGAAAGCACAGCATGTCTTCCAAAAGTAGCGCTCTTTTTATAAACTAAAGCACAGGTCTTGAGGACTGTGCAGACTATTGCCACCTCTCAGACAATCACATAAGTATTTAAACTTATTTCGCAAATTAGACTTCAGTTCACAAAACGATTGAAATTAAACTTAATTTTAATTAAAAATGAATACAAATAAATGAGAGTCCAATCAACGGATCAATTAATCACTGATTGGTTTCACTTAATGCTTACCATTGCTTTTGAGGGCTTCTTTGGCCGACGGGATGGCAATCCATGGATGCGGTAAATCCAAAAACAATGCGTCGAAATGCTTAGTGAATCCAAAGCCATCGGCACAGACGTCGCGATGGGCGGCAATAATCACTTCACTTAATCCGTGTTCACCGAACTCTTTGGCGGCGATGGACGCCCTCTCCTCGTGGAAATCAAATGTATGAAGTCTTCCATTCGGGAGAATGGTTCGCGCAATTGCATGGGAGAGGGATCCACTGCCAGTACCGGCTTCACAGACAACACTTCCCGGCTTAAGATCCAATTGAGTGCAGATGAAACTGATGTCTGTTGAGTACAAGATTTGCGTTCTGTGCGGGAGAGTGAGTGTCCATAACTCTGGTGTCGGATGCAATATATGAAGGAAACCTTTGGCACAGTTGACAACAGCACCGTATGGTTTGCCAACGAGTATGTCGTGTTTGAGAGCTCCGTATTTGGTCTGAAAGACTTGTCCGGATTGGACTGTAAGCGGGTATATGTTGTTTGGACCCAAATATACGAATAGAGTGTCTCCGACTTCAACCGAACTTTTATATGATGTGAAACTCATTGTTCGGAACACCTATTCTTCGGATGTATTCTAACGGGTCGTGACTCGAGTCAAGCGTCGGATGTGTTGTTGTAATCACGAGTAGAGATGAGTCGTGTCTCACATCTCACATGTCTTTATGTCGATCCGAGTTTTCGTGTTTTTCGCTAACATTTCGTACATTAAATACTTTAAACAAAACGTTGAGAACACGAACCGAATCTATTGAATGAGATATTAGAAGAAAGAGTCAAAAAACAGTTCAAAAACACAGCAAAACACGTAAACATGTGTTGAATAAGTCTATCAAATGCCTAATATTCACGACTTTCATGATTTCTATGAAAATACAACACTTTTACCCAAATATTCTGTAGACTTATTAATAGTCAAAACTATGTGAATGAATGCAACAGTTTCTACAAGACTTTAGATGAGAGTGTATTTCGTGTATTGTTTACTCCGGTCTATCGCACACATGAATCATATGTTGGGCTCTGAAACCCGCGAAAAACGTGAATCACATTCACAGCAAATGCATAGCAAATATCGCATCGCTTTTCTCTACAATCAATTTCATTAAACTTTTCTCAAGTTTTCAATTTATTCCGATTATGTAATTAAATCTCATGAATAGTATCTCAAAACACAATTAATTCATTAGAGAATAAATTACCATGTTCATTTCCACAGTATTAACAACTTTAATTGATATTTAATTTAATTTTTAGCTTATAATTAATTTTAAAGACCAAGTTTATGAAATGGGCTACAATTTTAGGGAATTGCAATGTCAACGAGTCAAATGTTATCTTGTTCATGTGTTGTGATGATTTTTGTTGGATATGTTGACAGTTTGGTTGAGTTTTGTTGTGACCCTTAACCTTAACCTTTGGATCACGACCAAGTCAAATTGGTATCCAAATCTATAAGGGATGAACAAGCTCTGCGTTTATATAGAGGGTTCTCCCAAATATTCTTCACAGACATAGTATTTGCCCATAAAATTTAAAGTAATATTAAGTTTATTAAATTTATGCTCCACGACAGGGGGTATTCCAAATTTTCACTGACAGGGAGAAGGTTTTTAACTGACTCCCCCTTGCTCATTCTTGAATATATTGTATTTATTGCAAAGAATTTTATGAATAGAGAAATGTTAGTACAGTTTAAATGAAGTGATTTTCCAGAAACAGCTTTTTTGTCATATATTTCTAATTATTTGTTATAATTTCAATATTTATCTCTTTGCAAATCATTGTGTGGTCTATACTATAGTCTATAACTCACATATTTGACAAGTTTTCCCCCTTTAAGGCTCAATTTATTTCACTGTTTTACAGATAAATATCTAGTTTACTAGGTAAACCCAATGCTAGTTTATTACCAGGGTTTACCAAGGGTGGGACTATTTCGTCGAAAATTTTGAATTCCTTCCCCTTGTCTGGGAGCTAAAATTTAACATTATATCTATGGACAGATACTAGGTCTGTGGAGAAATTTTGGCATCAGGGTGGGAGACTATCCCCCTGTCGTCTCCGAGCTTGGCAATTCCTATTTATTACCTTGATGACCTAAGCTATTTCATTGTTTATCTAATGTAAGAATCGCATAACATTTGTGATCCTAATGGATGAGAATATATGATGATAAGGGTTTGCCTCACATCAGTAAAGCCTTGGAGTAGGCCATCGAAGTGGAGTATTCCTCACTTCGGCCAAACATTGACTTAAATCAAATGGCATTCTTTGTATTAAATTTATTGATTTAATCAACTCTTTTAAAATTTATGACTCATAAATTATAAGCTTAAACCTTTTTTAACAAGATGGAATTTGTTCAATACATTCTCCACAACAATATCTAAGCAAACTATTATAAAAATGAAGATACTTGGTCTTTCGTGGATTTAACAAAATGAGAAATCTTCTTTCGATGACCTTTGAACTCATCAATATTGTCAAAACCCTGCAATTTAAAAGACAATATGCAATCCTCACCATTAATACCCTATTCCCTGAGATTTTGTCTCAATATTGCAGTTTGATTACCTCCCTCTTGGAAAGCGAGTTGGATGACTGGTTTCACTAATAATTTAAAGACTGCACACAACTCTGGTTTAGCCGCTTAAGTGTCCAAAACATAGATCCTATAATTTAATAATATCTTTATATAATTGAAATGCTAGAAAATTTGGACTCTAAACCAAAATTTTGCAAGATTGCCTTCTATTTTACCAAAAGGAATAAACATGTCATCTAAATATACACATGTTTACCTTGTTTATTTGAGTGGGAGAAACTTGCAACATTAAAATATTTATTCTTAACTTAGTTTTTATGTTAATATGCAAGTACATTTATTTGTAAAATGGATTAATTTAGATTAAAATTTAATAAGACAAATCCTGCTTGACAAATTTTGATTTATTCTATTAATGAATCATGATAGATTTTGTGACAGCTTGGTAGACCATTATAATAAGAAAGACTAAGTTTTCAGTTTGTAACCAATAATTATGAGTTAGTTATTGCCAATAACTTATTGATAATTATTAGTTATGGTAATCACAATTGTGACTTGCTCATATTATATTCGTATAAATAAAGCCAAGCTTAATTAAGTATGTTGTGAAAGTTGTAACATTTTATTTCCCAAATAAATTAGCCAAAGGTTTTGTAGGAAATTATGGGAATTTCACAATAAATTAATTCTTAATGAATATTGAATTTCAGTCGAGATTTTAT
>JAQIWF010001146.1:0-13216 GCA_034694965.1 Ceratozetes gracilis | reverse complement strand
AATGGACATAAAGATCAGGTTCCCGACTATACCATCAAATACTATATGAATACATCGGATACGGGCACAGACTCTGAACAGGTCGAGGAGAAAGCGGATGAAAGTATTGATATGAAAATCTCACATAAATATGAAGACATAATATTGACTAACAATTGATTGCAATCTTTTCTCTCATTTTCTATCAATATTTTTTTAACACAATTCATAAGGAATTTCATTAATAAATACATTACATAATATTCGATAAAAGTATCAAACTATAGAATAAGCTCTTAATTGTTACATATATAAGCATATATAATACAAATCATAGGATTAATTAATAATTATAGAGCAAGTTCATTTCAAATTAATATAAAACATTTTAAAATTATGGTATTCTTTAGCCCTATATGGAGATGGCAAAATTCTGATAAACCAGCTGAGAAGAGTGTCCCTGATAAAATACTGTAAGTATGAACCAAATACCCTAGCTAATTCAAACTCACTTTAGTTAACATTGGGAAACCAAGTAATTAAGGGGAAAATTTTGATTTCATTGGGGATTAAAAGTGTAATAACTTTAATAATGAGTTGAATTCAGAATTTTCTTTATTTAATGAGACAATTGTCACAAAATCATTAGATTTGGCACTAAATTAACTAATTTTAAACATCACTACAGAATCGAAATTTGAATACAAATAAAATCAAAGTCATTAAGAATTTTAAATTTGTTGAGAACTTAAATAATTAGTCTTTAAATCCAATGAATTAAAACAAAAATCAAAACTAAATACAAATAAAATTATAAATAAAATAAGTTTTGATAATTGACTTCACTTTTCGATTAATAAATCGAAAAATAATTCACAAAATGTTTTTATCACTTCATTTGTCTTATGATATGAACTGTTGGATGAAAATGAAAGATGAGATTCACAGCTCTTATAATATCGATAATTATGTGTATTTCACATCACTTTTAAGTTCTCGAAGGACTTATGTCTTCAACTTTTGTTTCTTCGACTTTCAGGTCATTAGTTGTGTTTTGATGATTGGGTGAAACGTTTTCGACGTCAGTCGCCGTTGTGTTACTTCGGTTCATGAAATTCAAACGAATGGAACCGTTAGAAGTGAGTCGACCCCTGATTTGATTCACTAATTGTCTGGCAGTAGCCGTAGAATAAGACGGCGGAGCTTCGTACTTAGGGGGCGGGTCGTCAGGTATGTAACCAGAGTTTAGATTACCATTACTCTGGTCTGAAGTGAATGAAGTAAGTGTTGGACAGAATAAGGCCTAAATGCAAGAATTCAAATAAGAATTTGTTTATATTTTTATCATTCAATCAAATACTTGTATCCTTTCGTGAAAAAGTCCGGACGACTGCTTCGGATATAAATATATAATGAGTTGAATCGCACCGACGAAGAAGACCAGAAATAGTGGTGTTATCTGAAACACAGTCGACAATGATTTGGTCCATTCGGGCCAATACGAGTAGAACGTGACGACCTGAGTCCAGGTCAGACCACTGGCGTTATGCGAACGCGTGAACGCTATCGATAAGATCTACAAATAAAGGAACAGATCATTAGATTTGTTTCATTTGAAAGACTTTATTAAAAGTCAAACCATTGTAGCGATCGGTAGAATGAGATTCCACTGAAAGGTGAGAATCGGCAAAAGCCAACTCCGAGTGTTGTCATCTTTTGCCAACATTGTGACTAGATTCTCTGTGCCTACAGGACGACCTAGTAGAAATCATAAGTTAGAGATTAAACTATTCCTTAATTCTTAGGGTAATTATATTATTAAAGTTTTGAGTGGAAAAGGTTTGACCCAAAACTTTCAACAATCATCAAAAAAGAGATAATTTTGTTTTTTATGGAACTGATGGTTACCTCGAATGATGAGAACAGATATTTGTAGCAATAAGTAGAGGAGTGCTAACCACCAGAGAGAGCCAATGCAAAAGTCCAAGAAGTAAATGACGAAAACGCCCGCCTTTTCAATGATAATACAAAAAACAAATAAAAACTTTATTCGAAATAATTTACGATAATTTGGGTCAGAGTTTGGTTGCATTCATATTGTGTTTAAAGTATTATAAGAGCTATAAAATTGGATGAATTCGAGTCATTGAGGCCTTGATATAGATATTTGTGGGCAAAAGGAATCAATTTTGTTAATACCTATTAATTATGATTATATGTCTCAATGATTCCAAGTTTGGTTCATTTGAAAAAAAATTGGGCGAATCTAACGATGCATTTGATTTATGAGAATTTTCTGGGAATTGTTTGAACAGTTCATCAGAAAATTCAATTAAATCCTATAAAAAGTTTTGAAAGGTTTTAAAAGTAGATTAAATGTGAAATCATTGGTCGTTAATGTGGTTTAGAGACACAATACGAAAAACAAACAAAAACTCGATTATCATTCAAATTACTCTTCAATTAAGACTTACAGTTGAGGTCATGGATAGTGACATAAGGAATGCCAGAACACAGGTTATAAATGTGAGGATCGGTCGCCACAGTTTGAAAAATGTAGGCAAAATTGATACGATAGAGTCCGACACTGCGCCCCAGACTACTATCAAATGCCCTAAACTGAAGACTATGGCGGACAGGTAGAAGAAAACGGCCCAAATCGAGCTAATATTGCGCGAACCCTCAACGGAGAGGGCGGCTGGAAATACCTCTGTTGCAAATCTCATCACTTGATAGTGACTTAACTGTGAAGTTATGTCCGGAAAAGTGACTAAATTTTCGCCGAGAAATAGATTTGTGGCCGAAATGATCTTAACATCACTTGTGGCCATCGGATTGGTATCGGAATCGCGTAAGAAGTTTATGGAAGATATCTCTTCATAAGAGGAGGGAATATAAACCAATCCTTTTGTCTTAAGAGTGCGAATACAGGCGGCGAAGAAGCAGGAGCTCAGGACAAGTATGATTGTGACCAAAAAGAAGAGAAACATAATTTGTTTCATTATGTTATGACTCGAACGGTTGTGACTCTGGATGTTTAGGGCAACTGCACTGAAGGCAACCCAAATTATGAAGGCTTCCCGACTGGCCAACAGCCATGACTGTGAGTGACAGATAAGTAATCAATTGTGAGAAGAAATTAATGCTTTCAGCGATAATACTCTAATTTAGGACTTAATTTGAGTCTAATTTTAAGCGATTGTTATCCAAATTATATGTTAAACAAAAAGTCAATTGAAGGCCATATTATATATTGACCCAAATTTAAGCCTAAATTAAGTACTTTTCTCAGCAATAATAGTCTTTACCATTGAATCCAAGAGAAAGGGCTGTCCTGTGGTTTGGAATATATCACTGATACCATCGCCCCACTGCTCGACAAAACGCAATACAACCAAAAGGTAGAAAACGACAGAAATGATTGCAGAGACGAACAATACTTTGCCGGTCGAGTGAAAGCCTTTGATTAGAGTAATGCAAACTATTGTCCAAACAATACACAAATGAAAGGATAACTCGATCTTCACTTCTTTATTCTGGAATCTCTGACTTCTATCCAATACCCGACCGCTGAAAATAGAAACATTCAAATCAATTATTCCTTATTTAGTTAATAGAGTTGAAGTTCAAAGCAATTAGTCGTGGAATTAGGAGTGCCCTCAATCAACATCTCATCATTAATTGTAATTCACTGTAAATGCACTGCAAACAGATTTTGGCAAAAATAGATGCAATAAAAAGTTGTTTTACACCAAAATTGTTGTAAAACTGACAGAATTACTATATTTGTTGTTTTGCTCAGATTGTTATCATATTTTCTATTTATTCTCAGGACTTAATTAAATTTGGAGTTACTTTCAGTTTCTTATAAATATATTTCGATCTCCTGTCAGATAAGATACTCAATCAGTGATCCAGTCATAAAAAATTCCTTAAAATACAGTACTTCCTCAACAAATTCAAGGATAGCATTGAGAATATAATTATAAAATAAACGCCGAAACGATATTTACACCAAAATAATAATTTTAATATTTATATGGAAATTATTGATAGCATGTGTGAGGTATAACTTACTGAAAATAGGAAGAGACAGACCAACCCAAGTAGTCATATGAAGATGAATTCAATGACACCAAACAGTCTGAATGGGATAAATCGTTAGCATCTCAATGAAAGTTCAGTTAAATAAATAAAATTCTTGGAAGTAATGTATTTTTAATGACAGATATTTAAGGAATATTCAAATCAAAACATGTCATTCATATTCATTATATTCAGTAATAGTAAAGTCATGTCTCGACTAATAAATATTTCCTAATGTAAACAGCGATTGATATTTAAGGCTCTAATTGTTGAAAGTTTCTCAATATATACATCTAATTATCCGGAGTATAATTTGGTAATGAATTGCATAAAATCCACGATATTATCATAAAATCATTGTTCGGATATTTTCCGCCTTAGAGGTCAACAGTATTAACGAAAGTAACGGTCAATAGCTTCGAGACTCCACTCCAAGTTTGTGAGGGTTGTCTCGATTTATGTAAAACACAAATCACACCTAATATTCAGCCCATTATTCAAATTATGGTTAACTTCTACTTCATTGCTATTTTCATGGCGTGAATAACAGAATCGCATAATTATTTCACGAATTTTATTAAGAAATATGATTTCAAAGGAAAATGCTTTGAATATCCGGCTAAGAGTCAAATCAAATGCATTCAATTCACGGCTCTTTTCAATTGCAAAAGAAATTTAATTTAAAATTTTTTAAATTTCAGTTTTATCTCGACTTTACACAAACGCACGAAACTATAACTTAGTTTACATTAATATACAAAAGACTATAAATCTTTAAAATAATAAACAACTCGCTATTATTTGCACCAAATATTTGATAACAAAATGTTATTGTTATTAAATTTTGAATAAATGGATATTTGAGGCTAAAGTGTTTGCTTTTCAAAAATATTGCAATAATTTTAATCTAAAGTTCAATATTGAAATTGAAATTTGAATCAATCAATTGCTATCTAATGCCAGTCCACATCATTAAGGAACTGACGCTCTGATTATTCTTTGATCAGAAAAGCCATTGAATGGAGGACTGGTCGGTAGGGAGTGAAACAATTTATAATTTTACATTAAGCCGGATCCAACAACAATCCTATCCATTCTTATTTAAGGCCTACTCATCAGTCACTTAGAGAAAGGTCAGCCCAAACTCCATTCTCTTCCTAAGAGTCAATAACATTATGTACGAAACGATATATTGAACATTGAGTTTAGATATGAAACAAAATAGAGCTTAAAGTGTGTGGTCTTAGAGCTGATGAGAAATCGATTCAATTGAAAAGAGAAGAATAGTTTGTACTTAATATTGATTTGAACTGAATATCGATTTTCTCATCAATAAAATGTTTGAATTAAAAGCATTGCATTGAAAAGCGATTGTTTGTAAGTGAAAGTCCTTTAATGAGAAAAATCCTTTTATAGGTATTTAAGATATAATTATAAATCATATAACACAGGGATAGCCCCCACTGTTCGTGATATGCGGATCATTATTCTTATTGCCTTCATAGTCATCTGCTTAATGTCGAGGCCCGAAAAAACACGAGATTTAATATCCTGTTCGTTCCTAACATTGGAATTTAAAATCAGATCTTTTATAAGCAAAAAATGTTTGATAATATAATAACTAGAATTTGCCAGAAACTCATCGAAGGACTACTTCTCAGAGTAATTATTGATAAATAACTTCATTCATATGTTGGCAAAACTTCAAAAACTATTGCAAAGAAAAACATCTCATAAAAGGTTCGAAGAACTCAGTCTTAGTCTTAAATCAGATGATAGGAAATATACGACAGTTGTATAACTTTTGAGTAATAAATTATAGAGTAATTGAAATTAGAGTTAATTATCAGAAGTCATATGTTTCTCATCAGACTATCGGACGTTAAAATCGTAGCTCTTATGAAAGTGAATGCAAACTAAACACTAATTTTAGATTTCATTTGAAATTAAATGACAAATATTGAGATAAATTCCAAGAAAAAAAAAGAAAATTTAATATTTGATCACGATATTCTCCCATTTACTAGAGTATGTTTGCATAAATTAGGACAATTCAGAGTTTTTAAAAAGTCTCATCAAACAAATTTCAAAATTCTATGAGAAATAAATTCTTATTAAATAAAATTTAATCAGGGACGGCCAAAGGGGGGGATCAAGTCCAAATACCCTCTAGCATTCGAAGTCCCTTAACATTACGTCTACGGACAGGCACTAGGTGTGCCGAGGTTTTCAAATCCTAGGGAGGGGGTATTTTGCTCACTAGAATCTGTCGACTTTGGCTATCCCTAAATTTGATAGAGTTTCTTAATTATCGCAAACAGCTCATTTAAGTTTTGTTGAACTTAAACAACAATTAGAAACCTGATAAATTGAAATTCCCTAATTTAATAGATGAGAAACATATGAGAGAGAAATTGGTATTTAATGAGTTTTTATTATTCATTTAATTATATTTATAGCCAACGATAAGATTGTTATAAAGAGAGGGAAATCATTGAGAAACTCAATCAATACTAAAATCTCGTTTTTATTCTCTATTGTATGCAAACAAATGTGTATTTTTGGTTCCCATCACACAATGAATTGGAGATTAAAACTTCCTGATATTGAATATTATATGCAAATTAATCTCACCTTAAATACATATCCAGTCAATTATTCTGTGAATTTTCAATTGTAATACGAGTTTTATAGCCGTACTTTTGATAATAAACTCGATATGTATTTGTATTTTAATGGGCAATACGTTTGGGATAATTATGATATCGTGTTTGAAACAAATAATTTCTCAACAAAAAGCAGTTTCAATGACTGCATGTCTTACTCAAAGGGCAGGTGTTATACCATTACTTCAAGACAATAGGTTTGTGGCCCTCAAACATGACTTTTGACTTATACTCAAATCAATATCGAAATCAATAGTTGAAAACAAATATTGAATTCACTTTCGGTTGAAAACAAACACAAAGAAAATATGATTGAAACTCAAAGAGTATGACATTATTTCCAAGGAATGATTGAAAAATAGTTGTGAAACTAACTGTTTGTGGCGATCCGGGTGTTACAGAAGGACCACTTGTAGGATGAATCGCTTGTGGCCACAAACGCGTCGCGAAAATATACGAAAAGCCAAGCGATCGGAACACTGCTATACAGACCGTAACAGATGTAAGTGACGAGAAATGCCGCTCCAATGCCTTAAAACAATGGGAGTAATAATTTGATCGGTGAAGACATGTAATTGAAACGCCAGTAAAAGTCATACCTTTAAACGCAGGGCTTATAAACCACATATCATAAAAACCGGATCCCAAATACTGGCCCAAAGACATCATCAGTAAGAGAAACGGCAGACCGAAGCCAATGCTCAATACGAGGAATTGGATTACAAACGGCCCTTAAATTAAAGCATTTATGTGTTTATTATTATTATGTAATATTGAAATAATAAGTTTGGAATCGTATCAAAATTGATAGCTTTAGTGCATGTCTTAAACATAATTGAATTGAAAACTCAAAGTCGAAGACAATAAGCAAAACACAAAAGAGAGTAATATTGAGAGCATTAGTGATCTCTAAACTCGATTAAACTCAAGATATTAGTGAAGAGTTATCACGAATTGGATTCACTATTCAATTGTGTAAGAGTTCACCAAAACAGTGCATAGAAAAGCTTTATTACCAGACCTTTGATTGTATTTTTATAACTATTTCATTGTAATAATTCCTGTTATTCTGATGACCAGGAATAGAATTTTATGTATTGGAAAGTATATTCTATTATTAATCTCAAAGAATAGTAACGTATATATCAATAATTTGAGTAAAATTTGATACTATTTTAGTCATAGAATTGAGTCCTTGACTATTGAATTAAATTCTTTCCAAATGATTCTCGTAATTGAATCTAATATTTAATTAATGCAAAGCTCTTTGAAAAGTGCAACTTTGCGTCTGTTTATTGGTATGAATAAATCAAATCAATCAATAAAATCATTTCAATATTAATTTAGCCTGATGATGCCATTCTTCACATTCTGTTCTACTAATTGATATCTATGCGGGTGAATACAACTCCGTCATTAAGTTTAAATTAATACAATATAGAGATAACAAGGTAAAAGTTGTATGCATCTGATTAAGAAATCATTATCCGTAAAGAATAAGTTGGAAATTAAGACTTCCTTAACCCTAATAGCGATTGTTTGGCAACAATTCATTCAAAGGAGTAAACAATTGATTAAAAGGAAGGAAACGTCATAAAAGATTCATCGGATAAGGCATTAAAATTGAGATAACTTTAATTAATGCAATCTTACCTTTGAAATAATATGTGAGAACTGAGAATCGACTGATATTATACATATTGATGCAACAAAAGAAGCATGCAAAAAATGAGGCGCAGTCAAAGGGCCAGAGGCCTCTTATGGTTCGCCTCACATCAGCAGCACTTAATGTATCCCTCATTTGTAAGTGAACGATGTGGTCGTCGTTTAAGATGCTGGGGCTGTGGTGGCGACCATTTGTAAAGGGAGTACCACTCATATGCCCGTTGGATGAGTCTGTCGTAAATGATTACAAAATTATAAAATATCTCCAAATAATCGATTGTTTGAATCAAAATCAATGAAATTCGTGTTATTACGCGATATAATCACAAAATTGTGGAGAACTGCTCAGAAATATCCGCTTAAAAAAAGAGGTTGATTTGCATCCGCTCCTAATCTATAATTTCATGAATCAGAAGCTATCAAATAATTGCCAAAACACACCATAAACTGAATTACTCGCTGCACTCAGAATGAAAAATATTAAACTAAAGAGAGTTCAGAAAATTTGCCGAAAGACCACTTGTTATCTACAAATCATCTCAAGCTTTGTTCGGAGGAATCGCTCTTTTATTTCAATTAATAAAGCAATTAATTAAAGTGGGAATAATTTATTAGCACTATTCCACTCAAATAGCGAGTAACTAATTATTCAATTAATTGATAAAAAGTTTTTTATTGTTTAATTTAATGATAATTCTGATAATTCGCAACAACTATCCAAGAAATAACACGGAGTCAAAGATTGTGAAATCACAAAGAAAGAGCTGAATCACTATAAGCATCATTTTCTCAGTTAATGTACCGAAAGGTCTCTCTCTCTCTCTCTCTCTCTCTTCTCTCTCTCTCTCTCTCTCTCTCTCTCTCACCCTCTCTCTCTCTCTCCCTCTCTCTCTCTCTCTCTCTCTCTCTCTCTCTCTCTCTCACTCACTCACTCACTCATATACATATATGAGTCGTGAGATATGAAAATTTCTAGCAATAAATCACTCAAAAAAGTTGCGAAATGGAAACACTTAGAGAACAAATGAATGTCAATTTACCTGAACTTCTTTGGGATTCATTACTTGGAGGCAAAGTTTCATTCGTTTGGTTAGTATTCTGTCGGTCGGACTCGTTATGACATGGAGTGGCATAAACTCTATTATTAACCATTGATTCCGTATTTGTCGACTGATTTGATGTCTCGCTTTGAGGAAAACCCATAGTTTGTTCAATAAAGAGATGAATACATTTATAAAGTCTTATGTCAATCAGCAGACAATTGGTCGAAGGGTTGGCAGGTCTTCACTTCCGACCAGTCAATCACAGGACAAACAATACTTTATTGAACCAAAATTGCAATTCATTTCTGGCGACCAGTAATCAACTGAAAGGGAAAAATAAAATTACTTTCTGTTCAAACATTCAACAAAAGGTAAAGACATTTGAAAAACTAGAAAACATTGATCACAAAAAACAAACTTTTCTCACAAAAATCAATTCAATTTCAAAATTTAATTTGGATTTCCTTTTTGGACGAGAAATGAGAAAAACCTCGAAATATATAAAAACACTTTTAGTAAAACATAATTCAATAAACAGTGGATCGACTTTAAAGTGAATTCAATTCATCATAAAATACTTTTTCATTCAATGGATGAAAAAAAGGTATTTTATTGCGTAAACCATAAAAGTCTCGACACAATCGACACAATTATTTGCATTCATAACTCTATTCTTGAATTTTATGATTTTCGTGAATTAAAGTGAGTTTTATTGAAATAGGAATGAAAACTAAACTATAATTTGGAAAATAAGTTGCATTTGAGACCAATATTAACATTATGTCATAATTTGAATATTTTGCATAAAATGAATGCATTATTCCATTCATTGCAAAACTTATTGAACAAAAGAAAATCAATTTACTAGAGCACACGAGCAAACGAGAGTTTTATGTCTTTCCCATTTTTACGCCAACTCTAAAGGGATTTCACATCATTTTAATCGACAATTAAGCCCAAGGAAATCATTAGGCAAGGTCAGTCAAAGTTGTTTTACACATTTGTATACGTATTCAAATGCTCAACCAAGGACAAAACCCTAAAGTTAGATGATCTTTTTAAGGAAGTTTTTATATGAAAAGTCTACAAAGAAATGTAATTCATTCCTATTTAAGATATTTAAAGAAACCATAAATTACACCAACATTTTATAATCTGATAAATATTTTTATTCAATCGATTGGCTTTAAATTAAAAAATTTTGATCATTAGGTTTGACAAGAAGATCATCAATAAATCTTAATTGCATTAAGAGCTCATCATAAGGAAGGCCTACATTTTCTTAATATAAACATAGAGTCTATAATTAGACGTGAATTACATTAGAAATGTATTAAACTATTGTTGGAAATCAAAACATTAAAAAAATGAAACCAAGAATAGAGTCTCATTAGAGAACATATTTATAAAGAATGAAATTTCATAAGAAATTGCGGCACAAATGGGTCTGAAAATGAATCCCTTTGTAGTTGAGTTAGTGATGAAACAGATGCGAAGAAAAACCATTACTTTTATGGTTTAGAAGAGCGACAGAAGGAAAACGTTTGAAACTTATAATTACATTATATTAAAACATTAATGACTTTAAACTTATTCAAAGAAATGTTGTTTTTTCAGTAGTCATTTGATTCAAAATTGTTTTCGAGTCCGAAGCCATTGTGCGAAACCATTGAAGTCATGCCTCTACTCATGGCATTGCCTTTTGTTAACTAATTAGACTCACAAATTGAAGCATAAGTTTTTGAAAAACTTACTTTACTTACATTTTATGATAAGTCACATCTTTGTCTTTGGACTAAAACATGAATTCGCGAAATTCAATCCACCTCTTAATCAATTGAATTAAATGAAGGCCTTAATACAAATGGAATAAATCCAATACTTTCAGAATTAATCAAGCAGAAAAGTGTACATGTTCACACAAAACACAGACGCATAAAATGAACATTCATTGGGTTGTGTTTTGTGACAAAACCATTTAAAAGTGATCGAGGTTATTTTTTTAAGGTATTGGCGGAAATTACATTACCCTTTATACCCAACGTAACGATTACTATAACCTTGCACATTCTACGATAAGCTCGAAGGTTTTGGTGTATGAAATGACTTTCATAAAAACTCATTGATTTAGACCTTATATTGAACTTTAATTGAGTAAAAACTTATCTTTTTTCTATCTAATGATGTAATTCCCAAATAATTATGTCATAAATGCTATTAACATATAATTCATAACAAAAAAGTATTTTTTTCCAAAAATGTGCTCAAAATATCGGATTTTGTACTCGAGATAAATATTTACACATAATTTGCAATTAAATTGTTTTCCTGAATAGAAAGCAATTAATTTCATCAAAATTATCCGCAAACATAAGGCGAAATCTCTATCAAAATGTGCTTAATATTCATTTGACTCGCGATGTATTGTGCGCTAACCTTAAGTAAAGAGAAATGGGAGAAAACAAGCTCTTAATGAATGGATGAATAAGAAATGAAGTTTTTTATATCGTGGAAACAATAATATCCTAATTGGGACAAACTTAGACTTTTTCTAATTTCACTTTCAAAGCAAACACATTGTATGCAAAACCTCAGAGAAACAACATTTCGGTTCATTTATCTCCTAACGAGTCGTGATCTTAATTCTCGGCCCAAATGAACGCGTTTTGGGCAAAATTGGATCATTTCTCAAACAAGAAAAATACATTTCCATAACGTTTCGAAATACCGTTCAATATATTGGATATAAATTATTAGCTAATTATGAAGGCGTTCACTAAAACAGTGATATTTGAGAATTCATCCTAAAATCGTTGACATCATATAATTATTTTAAATTCTGAGTCCATTCGATGCCAAATATTAATAACAGTTATGTTATCTTAAGATAAATTAAGTCATTTCTTGTCTCACATTTTCACGGATATAAGAGAATGCAAATTATAATAACATTAGAAAAATATGCAAATTCTTGTGATTAACTCAATGATTATAATTTATATTTAAGTAAACGTTAAGTTAAATGAAATTTAAAACAAATGACTTTTCCATAAATAAAAAAGAGTCGGAAAAGCTGTGCAGATATTTAGTCCTTCAAATACTGAATTAAAATCATTTATTTTCAATTCTACGCCCAAAACAAAGTTTTATCCCAAATGACAGATAAAAGAGTTTTTGTTCGACAAAAAAGTTTAGAAAAAATGGCAAAAAAATTCTTTGATTTAAAATGAAAATAAAAGACTTTAAAATAAATATATCTCTAAACAGAAAAATATTCGTCATATCCTCACAACTCATCAAAAGTATAATTATTTTATTTTGTAAAAAGACATAGAAGAGGACCAGAAGGCGAGTAATTCCTCTAAAGTTTATGGTAATAATAATAATAATAATAATAAGCGATCCATCGAAGAGAACAATAGAAATACAGAGAAATCTTCGAAAGCTATTTAACATAAAAATTAATGTATTTCTCTCTCCTGTGCTGTCATTATATGGTCAGTGCCTTCAAGAGGAAATGAGATGACTTTTCTCTCTGTCAGTTGAGAAATGTCTGATCGCTATAACAACACATTACGTGAAGACGAAACATAAAAGAAGATTAAATAATAGCAGAGGAAGAGCCCATATTTTAAGACAATTGAATAGCATGGTAACTTTTTTTATCCATTTTATTATCACTCGAGTGTGAATTGTGACGAATCTGGATTTAAGACTCCTTATAATCACTACAATGACCACTAGAAATGCCACAAAACATATACCTTTGTTTGGATC